>BSBK01001425.1:600000-827680 GCA_027943335.1 Chamaecyparis obtusa | reverse complement strand
GGATTATCGTATCTTGTATGAAGTATGATCTAGTGCACGATGAAATAAATATGTTTATAATGTCACATAGTAGTCATATGTTTTATAATACTGATAATAACATGATTGTGATATTAATAATAATAATATTCTTGTTGTATAATACATGCGATGGTATATGTACACATAGGCATATGGGTGCACACGTATGCATATGGATACATATATTTATAATTGTTTGTGAAAAATGCATTATTGCATATATATATATATATATATATATATATATATATATATATATATATATATATATATATATATATATATATATATATATATATATATATATATATATATATATATATATATATATATATATATATATATATATATATATATATATATATATATATATATATATATATATATATATATATTTGTTTGTGGATAATAAATTATTGCATTAATAGATAATAAGTAATATTATCTATATGGAATAGAAATTAAATAAATAGTTAACTTCCTTTACTCTAGCCTAGGTAAAAGGTGATCTAGATAAATAGTAATTATGTTTAGAAATAGAAATTACTATTGATTTTCCTTAAATAAAAGATATATGAGATAAAATTATTAATATTATTATAAAGATCTCTTTTCGAGAATGGTTATTGTTATTGGATAAATTAATCCTAAACTATTAACCAACCATTAGTTTTGAATGGTTGCATCGGTTGGATTTTTCCCATGCAACCACTTCCTTAGTTTATTAACAGGAAGAATCCCTGCGAGAAGGGAGTGGGAGAGTTAGCTGGAATGATTTCTCGAGAAGCTTTATTGTAGTTTTAGGATATCATAATGAGATTGTAATTGGTTAGAGATATTTCTCAAAGAATTTTTACTATAATTTTAGGAAGGATATCACATTGAAAATCATAGTATTTCTAGGGGAGGCTTGAGTCTACATTCAGAAAGAATTTGGAGTGTTTGGAGTTGGAAGAAAATAGATCTCTAAGGAGGCTTCATAATTGTCTTGGTGATGGGATATTGGATTTTAGGGAATCTATAGTATTGTGGAGGAAGCTTGTATTTGCATTTTGGAAGGAGTTTGGAGAAGTGCATGAGGAAGGTTGAGACAGTTGGATTCTCCTTCATCAACGATATCTCCGCAGAGCACCAGGTAGGATTTATCCTGGGAGATGATCCTCCATTTGAGTGTTGCCTTGTTTGAAAGCTATTATGTTTATCTACTTGTTTTCTTATGTGAATCTGCAAGTTAGTGAATGGTTACGTTATTGTATTATTTTTGCATTATTATGAAATTACCTTAGAACCTTTTGGGAAAGGGTTTGTAATTTGATCTTCTTTTCAGTTGATATTTGGGAAAGGTTACTCCAACCCTAGGTATGGCCTAGTTGTCACTTCCTTGTGGACCTTGGTGTTTATCTCCTAGCATGGGGGAGTGGGACTTTTGGTATCCATGTGGTTGGGTGGTAAATATTTTTATCGAGGTATCTTTTGCAGTTGCAGTGCTTATGGATTATTGCTTATACTTTGTTCCAGTTTGAAGAAAGAAGACTCACAGTTTATCCTTCATTATTTCTTATCAAATTTAAAGTTATGTTATTATTGTAACCTTCTAAGAGGAGGTGGATATAATGTGATCATTATTGTAATCCACAGTGATGTAACTTGGAATGGGTAGATTTAGGGAAAGAAAAAAGGAAAATGCAATCTTTATGCAAAGTATGTTTGTGTTAAAATAAAAAGGAATTTCATAAGTATTTCAAGTAAAGTGGCATGTTTATTATTATTATTGTTCAAGAAAAGTTAGCAAATCGAATGTGTTAATTTCATATGAGAAATAGTTTAACTCCTAGATAAGTTCTTTTACAATGATTGTGCTTTAAATGTTATATTGATTATGAAAGAAGGCTTAGGGAGTATAGATGGAATCAATTGGTTAGGAATCAAATGATAGCATTTGTATTTCTCTCTAAAGAATTTCAAATGTTATGCTTTAGGAGTTAGTACACTTAATGAACATAAATGAATTGTAAATGTACTACTAGGGAACCTTGGAAGGATTCTAAGTTAAATGTTGTTTATATATTGTCCATGTAAATCTTTTAAAGTTCAAAAAATTCCATAATTTGTTACTTAGGTTTTCTTTTCTAAAGAGAATCTTTGTTCTCTTTCCTAGTTCCCTTGCGGGGCATGACACATCTCCTTATCATGTAGTCTTATTGCTTTTCCTATATATTCAGTCATATCTACTTTGTACTTATTCATTATCATTTAATTATTGACATTGAATTGAATCCAGTCATTTGAGGATCATATCATTTTGTCTCCCTTGTTGTGATATCTATTGAGCTTCTAGATCTTAACATTTTAATATTTGACTTAGGCAAATTCTTACATGGTATCAGAGCCATAGAAGATTTCATTGCATAGCCATCGGAGAGCTCTTTGCTTCAACTTTTGGAGGGCCATAATTTAGATCTATAGGTACAACAACTTGTGGGAGCATCTAGAGTAAGATCTGACCTCACCATTGTGTCTGGGTGGTCATTCCAGTGAATTTTGACAATAAATTTTTTTATATTGGGCAAAAGTCAAATCTAAGGCAAAAAAAACTACATATCGGACTTGTGAAGCCCGATTTGCATAGTGACGGTATGGATCCTTTTTTTTTTTTTGAAATTTTTAAAATTGCTTGTTTTTCCAAGTTAGATCTGAAATTGTTTTTTTTTCGTCAAATTATCACTCTGAAAGTTTTGGGGGTTTTGTCGAGGTCCCCACCCCTGGTTTTTATCAGAACTACAGGTTAGAGAATATCTGACAATCAAGCAATCAACCCCTGACGTTAGTACATGCGTGACCTAAATATCAAATCTAAGCACATGCGTGACAATTTATTAGGGCCACAACACACCCACCAAACATCCAACAGTCTTTGTTCTTTTCTTTCAGCCCGAGCATTGAAGTTTTTTTATACCACAGAAGTTTTTTAACTCCTGTTCACAACCTCTATTTGTCCATCAATTTGTGGATGAAAAGTAGAACTATACTTCAAATTAGTATTCAGTTTCCTCTAAAGTGTCCTCGAGAAATTTTCCATAAAATTTTTATCCATGTTTGAAACTATACTCCTTGGTAACCCATGGAATCTCACAATCTCCTTAAAGAATAAGTTTGCTACATGTATTGCATCCGAAGTCTTCTTATAAGGAATGAAATGTGACATTTTAGAAAATATCTCTACCAGTACAAATATAGAATCATTAACCCTTTATGTTTTAGGCAATCCCAAAATAAGATCTATGCTAATGTCCTCCCAAGGTCTACTAGGTATAGATAAAGGTGTATACAAGCCCACATTCTAACTACTTCCCTTCGCCACTTTACAAACTCTGCAATTATGAAAAATTTTATGAACATCCTTATAAATTTGTGGCCAATAATACCTCTCATTTACCAAACTCATTGTCTTGTCAATACTGAAATATCCTGCAAGTTCTTCACTATGATTCTCCCTGATCAATTATAGATCCTTTAGGTATGCACAATTGAACTCCTTTTAAGAACATATCCTCTCGAACAAAATAATCCAACCACTTTCTTCAGTCAGTTACAACCAGTTCCTTACAATCTTTCTATGGTTAGGTAAAATCAAGATCTTCCTCATACAAAGTTTTAAATTCATCAAACACAAGAACTTCTACTCTCATCTCTGTCAACAAATTTCTTATTCTACTCAATGCATCATCCACCTTGTTTGACAGTCCACTTCTATGTTTCAACACAAAAGTATAACTTTGTAAGAACTCAACCCATTTCAAATGTCTCTGATTCAACTTTCCTTGACTACTCAAATACTGTAAAGGTTTATGATCAGTGTTAGAGTAAAGTATTAATTATGTTAATTAATATTTACTCCCTTCTTAAGATGTCAACTCTTTTGCTTTAGTTGTTTATATTTAAACACACATGCACGAGTTGTTTTAAACTCACGCACTAGTTGTTTTAAATATAAACTTGCATGCATTAGTCATGTAATAGTTAAACTAATTATTACATGCACTAGGGTTTGCCTTTCAAGGCTTTCGATCTCCTTTATAAGGATGATCCATTGTACATTATTTTCATTCATTATTTTGAGGATATTTTCTTCTTCATATTTTTGAGTCAAAACCCTTGCCCTCTTCTTGTCTCTACTTCCTTGTAACAAGTTTTTGTATACAGGTGATCTTTGGGTTTTGTGGATTTGTATTG
The DNA here is from genome assembly GCA_027943335.1 of Chamaecyparis obtusa. NCBI lineage: Eukaryota > Viridiplantae > Streptophyta > Pinopsida > Cupressales > Cupressaceae > Chamaecyparis > Chamaecyparis obtusa. Next base: position 823,426 of record BSBK01001425.1, on the reverse strand, counting down.
TTCAAATCCTACATGGGATCAGAGCCTAATCTGCTACAGCTTGTTCGTGTTTGAAGGATTCATATTAAAGATTTTTTAGTTATTTTTTATTGAAATTAGGGGGTCCCTAAATTTTTGTGCACTTTGAGCTCAAACGGACCTCACTGTTGAGCTCGCAGCACCCAAAAATCCCTATTTTGATATAAGGTACATCCAATTTGGACAACTTTGCATTTTGGAGCATTTTTTGGGTACTAGACAGTGTATCACGCTTCCCAAGGTAGAATTTATACATACTAGCACACTTCCCAAGGTAAAATTCTCAAGTTTTGGTAATCAAATTAAGGTAAAAATTTTGTTATCTGGCATGCAAATTAAGATCAAAAAAATTGGCACGTAAATCGAGGTAAATTTTTGAAAAGGGCTAGCACGGATCTCGAGGCACGCATGCAATTTTGAAAAAAAAAATCCATTTTGGGCGGTGACAACCATTTGGCTGTCAAATTTAAGCCCGTCATTTGATGACGTCAACATGCATCATCATCATTTGCACCATTTTTTAGCCCTCTCGCGCACCAGTTGGTATTTTGCTCATATCTTGAGCATACGGTGTCGAAATCAAACTAATGAGATATCATCGGAAAGATAGTTTCGAGCTCTATCTAGATCTAGAGGTTTTAATTTTTTATTTTGATTTTTATGGTGTTTTTTTTACTATCAAAGCCAGATGTTCAGTTTTGCACTCTGGAAGCTCTATCTTGTGCATTCAGACTCCGTTTTGGGAAAGCGAGATATCATTGTAAATCTTGTTCTGAGAGATTTCTAGTTCTATGAGTCATTTTTCTAGATTCTACTCTGGGTATATTTTATTCAATTTTTTGCACTTCTGCACTCTAGTGGATATCTTGGATGTTACAGGTCTTGGGATCTCTTCCCTTTAAGGGATGACTCTTCTTAGGCTATTCTTTTGTTTCAGTAGCATTCTCTCTTACTTGAGTAGTGTATACTTCACTTTTGTAGCATTCTTTTATGCACATGCACTGAGATAAAGTGTCATTCTCTTGCATGCTTAGAATCTTGAACATGTTTGTGTTATTTGTACTCGCACTCCATTATAAAGTGCCATGGGTGGTTTGATGTTTTCCCTTTTTTGCCATCTACCTTTGTCAAGTGAGTGTTCCTTCCATGACATTAGCCTTAGGGTATCTTTATTTGTGCTTGTGCTTTCTATGCACCTTCAATATTTCTAGTTTTTCACGATGCAGTTCTTATTGGCACTATTTTTAGTGTACCTTCCACCTCTCTCTTGCCAGCATTATGGGGGGTTTCTATTGATCATTCTTCTACTTCCTTGGTTCGATAGTGTGAGCTATGTATTCAGTATTTGTTCCTATGTACTAGGCAGATGCAGTGGCTGGGTACCTATGCATTTCGATGAGATGGATCATTTACCATATAGACACTCTTTCATTCCTATTTTTGGATGCACTCTTCTAGCTTTAATTGATCAACTCTTCAGGCTTTTGGTGTTTATGCCATCTATATCTTTGAGTTCAGGTATTTGCCTCCTTATTTGAGTAGTGTCATTTGAGGGCACTCATACAGATTACAGTCTTCTCTACCTGGTCATATTTCTATGGAGGATCTTTAGATCAGTAGTTACCTTTTGACAGAGTTTTCTTCCTTTTGCTTCGGTGATGTTCTACATGTTCATTCTTGTTCCTATTTTCTGGAACATTCCTAGTTTTGGAGGCTTCTTTAGTCCTTCAGATTAGTCTTTGTCTCTTTTTGGAGTAGATTTTTTCCCATGTGGTTTTCTCTATTTCTCCGCTTTATAGAGAATCTCCTTTGTACATGGGTACCTCATCAAGCCATGTTGTCGGGACCCATTTTTATACTTTCAGCATTGTAGTTTCCTTTGCTTTCTTCTTGCATTGTTTGTAGCTGCATTGTTGCTCATCTTAAGGGGGGGTGTTAGATTAAAGTATTAATTATGTTAATTAATATTTACTCCCTTCTTAAGATGTCAACTCTTTTGCTTTAGTTGTTTATATTTAAAAACACATGCACGAGTTGTTTTAAACTCATGCACTAGTTGTTTTAAATATAAACTTGCATGCATTAGTCATGTAATAGTTAAACTAATTATTACATGCACTAGGGTTTGCCTTTCAAGGCTTTCAATCTCCTTTATAAGGATGATCCATTGTACATTATTTTCATTCATTATTTTGAGGATATTTTCTTCTTCATATTTTTGAGTCAAAACCCTTGCCCTCTTCTTGTCTCTACTTCCTTGTAACAGGTTTTTGTATGTAGGTGATCTTCGGGTTTTGTGGATTTGTATTGCTCAAATCCTACAATCACTATACAACACAAATTCCTTAGGCAAGAGGTAACATCTCCATTTATTCAAAGTTTGAACTATGGCATAGAACTCCTGATCATAAAATAAATACTTCCTCTTGGCATCATTCAACCTCTCAGTGTAAAAAGAAACAGTTCTACCTTCTTGAATCAATACATCTCCAACAATATTTCAACTTGCATCACAGTCAAATTTAAATACCTTGTTGAAATTAGGTAAGGCCAATACTAGTTGTTCACTAACTTTCTGCTCCAATAATTCAAAACTCTTATCTTCTCCTTGTGTCCACTTGAAATCCTTCTGATCCCCTCTCGTAGTATCTATCATAGGATTACAAACTAAACTGAAATTCATGATAAACTTATGGTAAAAACTAGCCAATCCATGAAATTATTTTACTTCTCCAACATTCTCATGTGTAGGCCATTCCAAAATTTCTTTTATCTTCTTTGGATCCATCTTCAATCTTTCGACTGAAATCACAAATCCAAGATACACTATTTCCTCTTTCATGAAAGTACATTCCTTGATGTTAATCAACAACTTCTCTTCTTTCAAGTTCTGCAATACTTGTCTCAGATGCAACAAATTTTCTTCCTTACTCTTATTGAAAATCAAAATATCATCCAAGTACACAATCACAAATTTATCTAAGAATTTCTTCAACGCTTCATTCATTAGCCTCGTGAAAGTATTAGGTGCATTAGTTAGACCAAAAGGTGTAACTAACCACTCATAAAAACCCTCCATATTCTTAAAATTAGTCTTCCATTCATCCCCTCCTCTCACTCTAATATGATGATACCCACTCTTCAAGTCAATCTTAGTAAAATATCTTGCTCCACTCAAACAGTCCATTATGTCATTCATTATATGCAAAGGAAATCTTTACTTCACTATGATATCATTAATAGCTCTGGAATCAATACACATTCACCATTCTCCATTCTTCTTAGGTGCCAATACTGCTAGTATTGCATAAGGACTCAAACTTTCTCTGATCAAACCCTTCCATAATAATTCTTTCACTTGTCTATTCAACTCCTCATTTTCTGGCAGTGTCATTCTATGTAGTTCTTTGTTTGGTAAACTAGCTCCCGAAATTAGGTCCATGTAATGATTGTTACTCTTAACAAGTAGTAATCCATCAGGTACATTATATGAAATGGTGTCTTCAATTTTTTTTTAGCAAATCCCCTATCTCTGGTGGTTGCTCATTCACTATTCTTATATCAGATTCCTTAGGAATCAAAACATAACACATACTCTCTCTTTTTAAATCATCTAAGAATTTCCTCCCTTCAACAAAGTAAACTCTTACAGTAGTACAATTCTCTCTTAGGATCTTCTACCAAATGTAACAAAACTTGCTTCATCCCATTTTCTATTATAGTATACCTATTCAGTCAACCATCATGTATTGCTTGGCTATCATACTGCTAAGGTCTACCCAGCAAGATATGCCAACAATCCATTGGCGTAATATCACAAAGAACTCCATCATGATAAGATCAAATCTTAAATTTCACAAGACATTGTTCACTTACCAGATTCTTATGTTTATCCTTAATCCATGCAATTTGATATGGCTCAGGGTGCTTTGGTCTTGGAAACTGTAGCTTGGTAAGCCAATCCTATGATGCTAGGTTATTTGAACTCTTGCTGTCAATGATGAACTTAAAAAAATTTCCTACAACTTTACGTCTTTTCTTGAACAAACTCTTCCTTAACATCGGTTCTTGATCAGGTTCCTTATTACATAAGAGTCTTTGGACCATCAGGGTTTCTTCATCTTCTAGTTTATTCATAGATTCAGGTGACTATTCCTTCACAAGTCCATTCCTGCTAATGCCAGTGGTCTTCTTGCTTGACTTTCCATGAGTACATTAAAATTCTCTATGACCTTCTTCTCCACATTTGAAACAAGTTCCTTTAAACTAATTCTTGTCCTCTCTTTTATAACCATTACCTCTAGGGTAACCTCCTCCTCTTCCTCGGTATGAACTCTCTTCTTTCCATTTAGACTTACCTTTATTTTGATCAGAGAAAGATCTACCCCCTTCTATAAATTATCTACCTCTACCTCTCTAAAATCTGCTACCTCTTTCTCTCTGTCTATGTTCATGCCTCTTGTTCAAAATTTCTTCTGCTTTTAGGGTGAAATGATAAGCCTCTTTAATACTATCCATTTTGACCAAACTAATTTCATCTTGAATAGATGTCCTCAAACCATTCAAGTATTTTTATACTCTTTCAACCTCATCCTTTGTATGCCCAGATCTTATATCCAACCTATAGAATTATTCAGCATATTCCTTCATAGTAGATTCCTTCAGCTATAGGTTTTGCAATTTCCTTAATAAACTAACGTGATAATCACCATGTAAGAATTTACTCTTCAACTTGTTTACCATTTTATCCAAAGATTTGATCTTTTCCTTTCCTATCCTTTGTCTATCTATCTACAAATATTTCCACCATAAAATGCATGTCCTTTCAACTTAGTGCTAGCAATCTCCACCTTCTTGTATGCAATAGTGCTCTCATACTCAAAATACTTTTCCATCTCAGTGATCTAGTCAAGCAATTTATCGGCATCCATCTTACCATCATAGTCAGGTAGATTTAAGTGTAGTTTTGCATTTATCCTAGTCAAAGCCCTCAAGAACATTTCATCTCCTTGCTCAAGTTTAGGTTCTTCATTTCTTGCAATTGCTTCAACAATTTCATCATCACTTACATATTCAATAGGTCTTCCTCTTCTTTGGATTGTTTCCATGACTTCAAGTCTAGCTACAATTCATCTCAACATATCCATCACACCTAGACCTTCTTCTCTCCTTCCTTGAACCATTTTTTCAACCCTCTACAATTTTAGGCAAGATCTAAAATTTGCAACCCTACAACCAAATCAACTTAGGGATTCTCAACAATCAGGCTCAACAATTAACTCCACAAGGAACACAGCCTGGCTCTGATACCACTTGATGAGGTCACCAATGGAGAGACCTCAAAGAGATCATTCCAATCATGCAACAAGAGTAAAACACAATAAAAACACAACTTGCTTGATCACAACCTTTGGTCCCCATCTTAGAACCAATTCTAAAGATTATGTCTTATTCTTTCTGAGAGCTACTACTAGAGATGGAATACATTACATAAATATTCATCATGACACGAAGGTGAGCTCAAGAACAAAGAACATTCCCCAATAATAGGAAACATGAAGAAGAAAAAATAGGATAGACCCTAAATGATAAGAAACTCTCTCCATAAACCATGCAAGGCCCAATGAACCCAGATTTAGGTCCACACAAGATCCAAGAACAAAGATGTATAAGCCTACGAGTATCACAAGTCGTAGATTTCCATTGCAAGATCAAAATTCATCAATAGGTCATAAATTGGCAAGAACACGCTATCTGAGACAGAACAATTCATAACTTGTGCAACAAATATCCAAATGATCTGGGAACCTAGAAACATGATCCACGATAGGCCCTAAATACAATCTAATCACCGCATAAGCTAACTTGAACATATGATAATTTGCTAACTTGATCTCTCAAACTAGAAAACAAGAACAATACTGAACATAAATATTTTTGGTTAATGCAAGATTTCTCTGAACCCAAGATGCTCTTGCATTAGGATATCAAATTCATTTTGGTGGGTGATAGGAAATGGAAAAGTTGGATGAATGGGTTAATTTGGGCCAGCCATTCTTGCTTGCTAAACTATGAGAGCAAAATAAATTTTAGTAAATGGGTGGACAAGAGGATCTTTAAAGGATGTTTCAAAGCTACTCAAATGGGAAATGAATCAATAAAAAGATTTATTACTTCTTCTTATTTTGGTAAATCTCATGGCTCAACTCCTTGAATTTTAGGGTCAGGGTTATTAGGAAGAAATCTCCCATAAGCATCTCTTCTCCTAGCTTTATGCATACAACTTTTAACTCAATCCAAGTACACCTTCACAAGAGTTAGTAAAATAATAATAATTCATAACTAAATAAGACAAAATCTTTTCTAAAAGCACAAATTCCCTATGCTACTGAATACTGCAAAATTATGACTATTGAGAACTTCTTAGTTTGACACCATCCCTGACAATGATGCCAAAAAGTTTGGTTCCTAACAATAGGTAGACAACTATGCGTGACACATCAACTCAAAGACATGTTGTCCTAACTGGGTAGCTATCAAATTCTATTATCAAGACTCATTTACTTGTCAACCCAGGGACGTATACTTGAAATGGGACAACATTGTATGTGCACTAAGAGTCTTTGAAGTTGTACTACTTTAACTATAAAAAAGGAAATACTGAACTAAATACCAAAAATTAAGTGCATTAACAATCTTATCCATACTTTCCATAAATAAATCCAACCTAATACTTATACTGAGACAACAACTCTTCATCTAACTAGGCTAACTGTTGTGTTCTATTTTGGCTACAAGAACAGTCACAAATTTGTGTTTCTATGGATGTAGGAATAGTCAATTACCAAATCAACATAAACAAAGTACAAAGCATCTAAGCCAAGCTATATAAAGAAAATAAAAGGATTCCTCACCAAGTGGGCCCCCTTGGATTAGTACTTCGCACTAACAACCATATCCTAAAAAAATAAACATCTAAGACATTTTTATCCATCCATGATAATAACACAAAAATATATAAATTATTTCCTATTCAAAAAATACAGCAAATGCAAAAGTTCATTACATCACTCAACTAACCAGTTTCTAAAGAAATGTGGGAGACTTTATAGAAAATAGGAATTAAATCTAACTAACTAGATTAGCACCTCAATCCATCAAATCTAGGGAGAGTATTTTTATTAGAAACTGGAAACTAAGAACAACAAAGAGTGGAATAGGGTGGAATCTATCCCAACCACAATTCGAACCAAATCTTTTCCTAAATTTTCTCTATAATTAGGTATGCAAACAATTAGGAAGATAAATGTTCTTTCAACCATCTTGAAGAAATCTTCTAATAAAAGCAACAACTAGATTGATGCTCATAACTTCGTTGACTTCTTCCTTCCTTTATGTATGTTGACTTATTCAAATATGTGCATTCAAAAGATTAGTACCATGTATATCCTTGCACATGCACGTAGTCCATAGGCTTATAACAACAAAACAAATTCTAACCCAACATAAAAGTATCTAATAAAGTAGACACAAATTAGGCTCATCACCCACCACCACCAAACTTATCTAGCTATTCTTCTAATTTGTTAATGTACATCCCAAATAAAGTAGGGGATAAATGACAACCTTGTTTGACCTGAATATTACTTCCAAATCATTTTGACAAGCCCTATGGTCATATAAACTATAAACAATAGCCCTACAATGTTCTATAATTTTAAAATATTTCATTCTACTCCACAATTTGCTTCTTGGAATTATGTCAAAAGCTTTCTTGAAGTCAAAAAAAGCACCAAAAGACCTCTCCTCCTTATGTATCTCAAACCTTCTCAATCAAGTGCCTAAGTGTGATGCAATGACCAATTATAAAATGCTTTGACCTAAAGCTCCCTTTCCCTTTGGCCCTCTTTCCCTCCTTTTTAGCCCAAGTGTTTATTCACATTTCTATCATGCTCCCAAAAATTTTACCAAAAAAAGGATTGATCATTGTAGTATGATAATTTGAAGGGTTATTGACATCGCTACTTTTGTGTAAGGGGATGATAATACTAGTAGTCCAATTTGTTGGAAACCCATTTTGAATGACCCCATTGAATATTCTTTTGATGTGATGTGTGAGGTCATCCAAGCCCCATTTTAAGTATTATGCTTGTAGACCATCTATGTCATGAGCCTTTCCCATCGCCAATTTTATAGTTCCTTCTTTAATGTGTTTCGAAGAGAAAATTTTCTCTTTTGAAGTGATTATTGGGGGCTGTTTTTATCTTTTCCCCTCTCATATAGTTGTTTCACATACTCTATCTATTGAGGATCAGTGATAGTTTTCTCTTTATTTGTGTTTTTTGTTTTAATTCCTTACAAAACCCTCTTGGGTTGAACCTCCCAAGTGAATCAATTATTTCCTTCTAGCTTGCATATACTCCTCTTTTTTCAGTCTTACAAGTTTTGTGTATTCTTTATTATTCCCCCATATTTTGACTATTTTCTTTGTTGTCTTACATTCTTCATCATGCCACAGATTTGTTGCAAAGTTATTTATGTTGCTTTTTCTAGGCTTAAATCTTTTGCATGTGCTAAGGGCCTTTTTAATTATTGAGGCTAGCTTGGTGTTGCTTATTGTTTTCTTATTTGAAAAGACCTTCTCATTGGCTCCCACCTCTTGTAGTTATTTTTGGATCATTGCTCAAAAAAAATCTTGATTTTCATGCGTCAAAAGAATTGTCCCCTAAGTAGTTTCTTGCTTTTCATTTTGTTTCAATTTCTCTTACTGTTGATTATCTTTTTGTATACTGATCTTGACATATATCAGGTTATAATCTGATTTCACTTCTATGGGCCAATCCTTTACCTCTAAACTTATTAGGCTTGCCACAAGTTTCTTTGGTCTTATAACATAATCCACCACGCTTTTGCCATTCTATGTTTGGCACGTAATGTTCCTTGAGATTGGCCAAGCTTTTAAGCCGTTACATAAAATCAAATCATACACACTGCAAATGCCTAACAAGTATGCCCATATTGCATGATAGCCCCTTTTACATCTTGAGATGCTCTTTCCTAGCTTTGATTCCCTTCTTCTTCCAACTAGAAAGAGTTGTCACCTATCCTCTCATCGTTACTAAGGCAAAGAGCCTAATTATTTATTGTTCTAGCATTAAAGTCCCCAATTAAGATGTTTTGTCCTTTGTGGTTGTAAATAGATATATCATTTTTTAAGGTGGCATTTGGAAGTCCTCCATAGTAGGTTGTGGATGTTCACTCTCTACCTTCACCCTTTTGACCATCTTTGCTAGAACACTAGTGGCTTACTCGGTCAAGATCATGCCATCCTAAGCTAGCACTCTCATCAATACATCCATTAGAACTAATTTACCTCAATTAGGGCTTCCCTTGTGCCACCCATCTCCAATAATCAGATTAATCTTTTTACTTGAACCATTATGAGTGGTCAAGGTAGGAGGTAGTAGATCCAAGGCCACTTGTTTCTCTAGAGTCCAACATTATTTAATTGGATCCCACAACTTGCCAAGTTATGGCTTCTCCTTGCGCATTTGGTGTAGAAGAATTTGGGCTCCTTAATTTCAACTTGTTGGGACCACTTGCCATCATTCAATTTTAGAATGATCAGCTAGGGAATCTTCCAAATATTTAAAATATTAATCTTTGTCAAGAAAACTAAGGAAACATCTCCTAAATTCACATTAATAACTCTCCCAAAGCCATCACCTATCTTGAATAGACACTCTATCACCTAATATTCCAATGACAGATTGTAGAGTCATAACCAAATAGGACCATTAGTAGGGCTCAAAGATCCAAGATTAAAATTAAGAATCAACCTTTACATAAAAATGTATTCATTTTCAATTTTTTGTTGAAAGGCATTTGTGACACGATCCCTGTTGTTATCGCAATCGAAATTGGCCATGAAAACTCCCTTTGAAAGGGCAAACACCCTCTTTGTCACCTACAAATTCAGGTTGATTGAATTTCTAATTTGTTTTATACTAACTTTTTCCAAGTAGCTGAACGCAGTTGAACAATGATCGTCATGCGACTCGACTTCTCTACATCCCTCTTGCAAACATCACTTGAATCTACTTGAATTGCAACATCATGCCCTCCAAACATATATACTCCTTATCACACTTTGTCCTCTACTCGATTAGCCTTACTGAAACTTGTTCTAATTGCATCTTCACTCATCATGTTCATAAATATTATCTAATAGAATGATTGATAAATTAACTGTAATATTTTATGCACACACACACACACACACAGATGTATAAAATTTTGGTCAAACTATTTTAATTCTTGTTGACTCATTTGTGTTTTTGATGGAGGACTTTTCATCCACAAAATCATTTTAACTATCTAATCCAGGGGTGTGAGCCTTAGGTTGAAACATCTTCTACTAAGAACCAATGATTGATAGGTATCTATTCTGTCAAATTCATCAAGGGTACAATCTCAGCCTCATCATTTGTGATATTAGAATCTTATACTAAACAAAATTTGATTCTTAGTAAATCAAAAGACTAGTAGATTTATTTATTACCAACAAATAAAACCTATAAAATATGTCCCTGACAAGAATATATATGCCAAAAATAATTATATATACCAAAACAAAACATTATGGTAAAGGATAAAACCCACAAAATTTAAATAGACTATACACCTCCCTAGAAGTGTGACACATTATTCTATAAACCACCATCACATCAGCATAAACGCGTGATGGGTCAAAACTGTAATTTATACATGGAATTGATTACCTAGAATGTGTTCCATCAAAACTCATCATCTTTCTTAATTCAAAGTTGCATGGCATTCCACGCTATATGCCAATGATAGGCGGCCATGAATAGTTGTGGCAAAATGGAACTATTCCATTAAGCGTAGTGACTTTCCACTCACGCACGTGTATTCCACTGCATTTAATAACAGTCATTTTTCATGTGTTTTAACTTGAACATCTCATTAAAGAGGAAGACTATGAGTTATCTGAAAAGTATGAAGAGGTATAAGAGCAATATGTTTTTATAGATTGTAGAAATTCGTTAAAATTGCACTTGATTGAGTTATACATTTGTTTATTGGGTATCCAACTCTTATCAAGAACTTGGTCTTATGAGACTTTTGAGGGAATGAAATAGAAATAACGTCTTAAACAATTTTCATAGATCTTAACTCTTTTGATAAAAGAGATCAATTATTTAAACACGCAATCAATTTAGATTATATCTAAATTTGGGTGATAAATAAATATTACAATTAGAGTAGAGGAATTATATATTTAGTTTTAAAAACAATGATGAAAATTTTATGTTGGAATCATGTATTTAAGATATGGAAATGAATTATCCGTAATGTGACAAATATTTTAGAATCTAAATAAGCATAGAAAATCATAAGGTTTAATATGGGTTGCCATGAAATTGATATTGATGCATGCATATCGATGGATAAAACATGGGTTTCTAAAACCTATTCACTTTGAACTATGAACTCATATGCAATTGTAAGGATTCAAGTGTTTATAAACATTTTAAGGGAATCTTGCAAGTTACTTTGGTCAATCTCTCCAAGGCCAAACCCCCAGATCAACCAATTTTATGGTTCTAAGCAAATGTGAAGACACCATACTCAAGCATGTAGGTGGTCTGTTAATATATGATGTAGATTTAAGTCTTTTGATGATTTAGAAAAATAAAATAAAAATTAATGATTCTTTCTTGTTTCACCCCTATCCTTGTATGCAAATCTATTTTGTAATTAGTAGCATGTTAAATATCTTTAAATACTGAGATATAACAATATTTGGCCTAAACATTTGTTAAGTCAACATAACGACTAATGAAAAGAGGCGATAAAGTTCAAATTTGATATTTATTGTTTCAAGCCACAATATCAACCACAAGTGATGCAAAAATGAACATAAATAGGGAAGCAATAGTCTTGAGGTAAGAAGGAAATGTGTTAGGGTAAGTGTTAAGCATATAAATGAGACTTGGTGAGTATATGGGAATATGTACAAATGAGAGTAAATGCAGATAGACAAAGATTCGAGCATGAGACTAACTTAGCTTGAGAGTGATTTGCTTGTCACCATATAATTGCATTGAAGGCATTCCACCATGGTGGGCACAAAACTAATGGTCAAATGTCATGGGTATGAAAACTTTACCATTACATGTATGTCCTAGGGTAAATAAATTACTCTATGATAAAGAGTTAGGATTGAATTTTTTTAAATAAACATATGATATTAAATATAAAATGCTAATGATAAATATAGGTAGTTAGCTTGAATCTAGATTATAGAAGATGTTATACACGATGTCCTAATTTTTTTTGTCAATATGTTAAAAAATGACTTGTTAGACAATTTGTGTTGAGTTTGATACTATCTATTTTCTATCTAGATCAATTCTATGATCGTGAAAGTAATTAGCATAATTACATGTTTAAAACCTAGTCTACAAATGTGAACTTTGAACATTTTATTTGATCTAAGTAATTTTCTCACTTAAATGTCTATGGTTTTTATAGCAAACTACCAGTGTCTAAGAGCACCTTTGTTGAGTTTGATAGGCAAATTTTTTTGGAGGAAAATGCTTAATAGGTCGATTTAATAAATTTTGAAAATGATCAAATATAAGTGGTTGTGCAATATGTCCTTGATATTATTGTAAGCAAATGATACAATACTAATGACCTGGAATGTTCTAGATTGATAATACCATGTAATATTTTTGAATGGTTTATAGGTGTGTGTTTATATTATTGGAAATGAATTAGGGTTAGTCCTTTTGTACAACAATAAAGTGTGTAAATAAAATATTTTATATGTTAATTCGACACACATGATCACTAGGAAGGGTTGGGTTAAGCTAGAATAAATAAATTTAAATATTGAAATGCTTAGGATTTCTTTTTATGAGTATCAATTCAACATGGGTGAGAATGTATGGATAAAGTGTTAATGCTAGTGATAATATCAATAGAATCTAGTTAGGTTATGGCATCATTACACGATGGATAAATAAGTCAAAGTAAGCCCAAAATTAAGGGGAAACTGTAATGTATGCAATTGTCAACATCACAATTTGTACCCACATTTAGTTGTATGTGAAGTATTGTGAATATGTATGCCAAACAATCATCATGAAAGTAAATATTCACACTCCTAAAAATTATATAAATATGGATGTCAATTTGATGGAATCTCATTGCAATGAGTGATTCATTTACAAAATTATAGTAATTTAAAAATTGAAAGAGTAAAACACTACAACCATTTAAAATATATGTAAGTTATCTTCAAACAAAAGAAAAGGGAAAGGACCTATAAGAATATTTTCCTTACAACTGAAAGAGGACATTATCCATGGTAGAAGACATAATAGGTACAACTTGGAGTAATTAAAATGGTTTGGTGCCATTTAAAATGAAAGTAACCATAATAAAGTTGCTACAACTAGGTCATGTCCCTTTTTCAAAATTTTCTAAAAATAGGCATTTGCTAAAAATAACAAGTCACTTGTGCTAGAATAGAAAATCAAGATGAGCCGAAACTTTGAAAATATTAAAAAAATTGGTGATTTGGTTGATATTAGAATATTATTTAAATACTAAATATATAACATTAATTATTATTTTCCTCCATTGGTGTGGAATCCTCTTATACCCTATTTTTGGCATTTAGTGGTCATGCCAAGCTAAAACAAGTGGCAGTGTACATTTGGAGTGCAAGAAATTTACATACACTTGGTACCAAGAGTTGCACACACTCCGTGCAAGGGAATACCTTCCCTTGGTCATGGATTTTGGCTCCTAAACTAGTTTAAGACCATTTTTTACCATTAGTGACTCGTGGCAATCTAGGACAAGTGGCAGCTTGGAAGAAGAATATTAGAAGATGGTGAACAAATGGAAAATAGAGCTAAAAACTTGGTATGCAAGAATATTATCCTTTTTGGCACCAAATTTGGTGTTTGTATACCAATTTTTATTTATTTGGGTTTTGGCTTGCATTTGGATTCATTGTATCTTGTCATTTTCAATAGGTTAATGTTGTTTCCTTCTGAGGCTAGTAAATAAATGAAGGTGAAATATTTAGGGTTGATAAACCATGGACATTAAGGCTCAAGGGTAATGGTTCTAAGGGTCTTTAGATGCAATTTAACTAAGGGATTGTATTTGTGTTGAAGCTCTACATTTGTGTTATTGTTTACAAATGTTTGTGGGAGTTTGGAGTGCACATTTTAGAGTTTTAGATTCATTTTTGTATGGTTGTTGTTAGTAGCATGTTTTATTGTTCTTAAGCTAGATTGTAAGAGTGATGTTTCACATGTGTTTTTGTTATAAGCATTATTTTGTAGTTTGTGGACTTTATTTGGAGCTTAATTTCCTTGGTGCTTGAGCTCCACATTTGAGAGTTCTTTGGATATAATTTACAACAAAACTTGTGATTTTTATTTGATATTTTGAACAACAAAATATATGTTTTTTGACTTATTGTGTTTTTGTGAGTGAATGCACCGTGCCTCCTATTTCCAGTATATTTTTATGTTCCAATTAACTTTTTGGTAATGTTAGATTCCATTGTTTTGCAAATCTAAAGTTCATACGAGAAATTATAATTTTCAAATATGATTTTAATTCCCAACAAGGTTTATTAAAGCTATACTTGTGAAAGGAATATTAGTGATCTTACATGCTCTTTATTGCCCCCTTTCCATCCTCCCTAAAGAAATGTTACATTCATCAATACAATAAAATTGGAGAAAAAAGTAGAAGAAATATGTCAAATGAAGTAAGCTTGGAAATACTAACAAGCGTGTGAGAATATGAGAATTTTATCATTCAAAAATATAACAAGAGGTGATTGTAATATAATAGATAATGGTATGAGAATCAAGGATATCCTAATGTTAACAACCCCCAACTAGGATTGTAAATCAAGTGAATGTGACTAAGAATGCTAGGTGAGAAAACCTTATAAGATAAGCAAGTGTAAGATTCCATCAAAATAATATGCAATAAAATTTAATCATCATAAACATATTTACATAATACATGATCATGGTTAGCATTAACATGTGAGGGTTATATTAATCATACCTAAAGATGTAATTACAAGAAAAGAACACTTATGCAAACATATAATCATTTTTATTTAAAATTATCAGTTGTAAGAATGAGAAATATGTGGATTGTGGAACACAAATGTAAGTATATCATCACCAAAGTGGAAGTGTGCTAATTATTGCAAGTAAGATGTCCTTGAGTGGGAGAAACAACATAATATTTATAAAAATAAGTTAATATATAGTGGAATATCAAAGTCTCTACCAATGAAATGACCATCATATCAAATGATCATTGTCCCAATTATGTTTCTTGGAACAACCTTCAAGTCTAGGTCAATTTTTTTTATCGGTGATAATGATATTTTATTAATTAAAAAGTCTACTACATATATAGTAATACTAGGCATCCTTGTCAATTAACCACTAACTTCCTAAATCCTACCCTTATTATTGACCAAGCCCCATACATCCATTACATTGCAAAATACCCATTTCACTACAAAATTTGGGTGTTCAAAAAGAGAATTACCAGAGCAAACTAAAGTTAACATCAACAAAAAAAAATTGTAAAGGGTTTCGGGGCCCCTTCAAAACCTGCTTTTACCCTAATAAAAAACATCAACAAAAAAATCATTTAAGAAAAAAACTATATATTTTCCATACTAGAACAACACAAAATTGGGCCAACCTTTAACAAGTATGAGACAATTTCAAAATGAAAAACAAAAAACCTTAGCCTTGGGAATTGTTGGGTTTCACCTTCCTAACCTCGTGCAATGCTTCAAACACTGAAGACCCTTCAGGGATGAAAACGCCCCCTCTTATTTCCATCTTGGCTTGCTGATGCTCCCATTCCTTCTATTTCTTGTCTTTTTCAATCTACAATAGATATTCTTTGAGTAGTTTCATACCATCCCTTACCTCCTCTATCATATTCTCTTTTCTTGTTGATGATATCTATAAAAGAAAGGTCTCAAAGCTCTACCGTGTGCCCTCCACCAACCTCAAATTACCCTCCTTCAAATTACCTCCTTCTTCTTCTTAAGATATAATCACACCTAGATAGGAACTTTGTCTATTAAAGCTTGTTTTGTGTTGAATTTTGGGACCCAATCCTGATTAAAATTCATATACCACCCATCATGAATGGACCACTGAACATAACCCACTATTTCTCTTTGGCACTACTAAATATGACAAAGAAAACACCATTGGGAAGGGTTTGAAAGACATAGTGCTTACCCCAATTTTCATCAAACCATTTACATACTTGGTAGTAAGCCGACCCACCACCTCCCCACTTCATAAAAAATGACCTTTCTCCATAGATATTAACAATGCCCTTCCATTCTTCAGATTCTATTCAAAGTGATAACACTCTATTGTTTACTGTAGTCAATCTCTCCTTCATAACTTGTGATGGGATGATGGGATTCATTGGTTTCCATACCTTTTTCTCCACACTCTTGAATCTCCCTTTTTTTTTTGCTAAAGATTATGGAATACGCCCATCTGTTCTTGCCAAAACCCTTTTCATCATGAAATCTACCCATTCCTCAAAAAATGAGTCAGTTTTCTTTCTTTGTGAAGCCACCCATGCCCTCCCTGGTGGATGACACATAGGAAGATCACCCCTACTTCACCAAAAACCATACTGATTTTGCAAATTATGATTGGTCCTCCCGCCATGAAACCCTCGCTGCTCTCAATTTTCCAACATCAAAGTTGCACCTTAGATTGAATCCATGTTAATATTAAGTAAAATTGACAACTAGAATTCCTTCAAGCAATTGTATTTCATGATACTATGAGAGAGGACCTCAGTGTAAATGCTTGAGGGAGTTGCAATAGATGTTTTTTATTTTTGTATCCATTATTCATGTGTGTTAGCTTTATGGATGTACTTTGTGCTTTCTTTCCAATTATTTTTATCTATATATAACTAGTGTAGTAGATGGAATTTTAGAGAATAATTAGAATATGATGAAATATGATTTTGAAACCTTACTTTCTTATATTGGTGTGGATGATAGGGATATAATATTCCTTTTTTAATAAAGGGTGATAAATATATATTTATTGTTGTTCCTCATTTAGAATATGAGAATTTAGTTTTCCTTTTATTATTTTCTAAGAATATGTGGAAGATAATGATCTATTTTAACACAAAGGACCACAAGTATTTAAGTATTCTCTCTTGGGAGGAGCTCTGTAGGCAACTTGACGTGTTTTAGGCAGTGTTTCTTTATTTTGGAGGGAATGAAGATAAATAAAGATGACTTCATCCATTCCATGGCTTATATGATACCTTCATTGATAATTTAATTTTAATCTAAAATCATATTCTACAAATAATAGATTTTTCCTCAGTACCCACAAGGAGGTTCCTTGAGGACTCTCATATATGTTTTCACTTTAAAATAACTTAATTTTGAAACAAAATTGCATAAACACCACTTCACCTTGAAAATTATATCTCCATGAACACATTTCAAACATTGATGGACTATAAAATGAATTTATTTAAACTATTCAAAAAAAGGTCTACTAAGTGTCATGTAGAATCTTTGTAAAATTGCATAACTAGAAATAGTACATTCTCTTTTTTAAGGACATGTTATAAATTTGAGACAATAAAAATCTTAGTACAATCAATATCACTCATCTTCAATGAGATATTTGTATGTACATAATTAAATAAAAATTCTTGGACACAAATCTTATATTTATTAGTGGGATAAATAAGGATGTACATCACATGGATGAACATAAATAGTACCCAAAAACATACAAGGGTCCATAATACTGTTGTGTGGTATCTTCTAATCATAAAAGAAAATCATCTAAGGTGTAGGAGGAGAAATATCCCACAAAAGAATCCACATGTGTATTTAAAAGATAATCATCATCATGATAATCCACTATATCTCCACCACATCCATATGTGCTCTGTAAATAGGTGGATGATCATGCACCTAATGAAAATATATATTTTTATAATGAAAATCTATATTGTTAGGTCTTTGATTGAATGAATAAAGGATTTTTATAGCTTCAGAAACTTCAATTAGGATGGGTAATAAAAGGTTTTCCATCATCAACACCTTTAATATGCATCATACTACTAACATTCATCAACTTTAACATATATTTTAATTTCATCCAAATTTGTGTATTAAATGTTTGTTAACTCAGTGATAATAACAATGTACATGTTTTGGAATTGAATGAAATATCTCAGCAAATGGAGCTGTATGTTGGTGCTTCGCTGGATGTTGGAGCTTCGGCTAGGGAATTGCCTTCCACTGGAGCTTTGCAGTCGGCTGAGAAGTTGCAGACTTTGTTGGATGATGGAGCTTCTAGGGTTTCATCGACTATTGGAGCTGCGGCTAGGGTTTTTCCTTCCGCTAGAGTTTTGCAGTCATATGGGAAGTTGCAGACTTTTGTTGGAGCTTTGCAGTCGGCTGGGAAGTTGCAGACTTCATTAGATGTTGGAGCTTCTAGGGTTTCTTCAGTTATTGGAGTTGCAGCTAGGGTTTTTCCTTTCACTAGAGTTTTGCAGTCGGCTGGGAAGTTGCACACATCACTAGATGTTGGTTCTTCTTGGGTCTCACCAGCTGCTAGAGTTTCGCTACCTTCTGGTGTGTTGTTGATTTCTGGAGCTTCATTGTCTACTGGTGTGTTGTCAGATTCTGGAGCTTCTTTGTCTGCTGGTGCATTGCCTGATGCTGGAGCTTCTAGGGTTTTGCCAGATGCTCATGTTTCACTGTCTTCTGGTGTGTCACTGGTAGTTGGTGCTTCGTTGTCTACTAGTGCTTTGCCTTCAGTGGGGTTGGCAGGGTCTTTTGCTGATGTTGTTTCCAAGATAGTCGGGGCTGCGAAGGGACACATGGTTTCCACTGACAATGGGGCTTCCATTGCCCTGGTTCCTGTTTGTGGGTCTTTATCTGTCAAGTTGTCCTTTGTTGCTGATAGAGATTTGATGAATAATAATGAAATTTTTAAATCCCACGGACTGATTTGCCAGTTTAAAGGTTTTTGGCCCAGCCTTCCCCAACTGCATGATTGGATCTCTCAAAGATGGGAGCCAAAATTATCAGGTACTGTTAACATCTATCCAACGGCAAAAGGATTTTTCATTGCAAAATTTGATAATGTTGTGGATAGAGCTACAATCCTATTTAATTATTTCTTTTTCTGGGAGGATGAAAAATTTCTCATGGTCAAGCCATGGCACCCTTATTTCAATCCTTCCACTGAAGTCTTCAGTTCTATCCCTATATGGGTCAGGCTCCCCAATCCGCCCCTTCATCTGTGGCATGATTCTATCCTTGAGAAAGTGGGTGGGGCTTTGGGGGATTTCTTGTTGATTGATAATGAGTTTGACAATATGTATTATTCTAATTTTTCTCGTATCTTGGTAAAAATTGATACCTCGAAGGGCCTCCCAGCTGAAATTAAAATTAAATCATCCTTGGGACCTTGGATCTAGTAGCTTGACTTCAAAGGCATTCCTTTAAGATGTCGTAAATGTTTTAAGACTGGTCATAGTTCATCCCAATGTGGCTTCCTTTCCAAGAAGAAGAAATCTTCTCCTTCTTGGTGGAAGGGTGCTTCTACCCAACATTACACTGTCTTGAAAAGCTCATCCCACCCTGAGATGGAGGCTGGTCCTAATACTGGAAATCCTCTACCTGTTGGTGAGAAGGTTGGCTTATGTCTTGATATTAATGTTCCTAAAGGGTCTACTGGGACTGCTGGCTCTATCCCTGTCTCGGTTGTTGGACCCGAACCTTCTCTTTCTACGCTGGGTGATACCATATTTTCTATTGATTGGATGGGTGTTGGCTTTTCTAGAAAGGATGGTATTTTATTAGATGTTGGATCTAACATTACTACTCCATATCTTGATCGCCCTTTGGTTGGATCTAATGGCGGCCCTGCACTGGTTATTTCTCTGGGTGACTCAACCCCACTTTTGGGGGCTGGTTCTCCATCTCTGGAATCATTATGCTGGTAGAATAAGGCTGCTAGTGTTGAAGAAGGTTGGATTATAGTTAAAGGCAAAAATTCTAAGAAATCCTCCCTGACTTTTGACATGACCCTTTGATCTCATTTGAAGGGGACAAAAAGATAGTTAGTGTATCTTTTGCTACGAATTTCCAATGTTTTATCTTTTGTAGTGGTGTGGGTGTTTCTTTGGCTGACTTCTTTTGGGTGGTTTCGTGGGGATGGTGGCCTTTTGTTTTGGCTGATCTGTTGTATTTAGTGTACTCCTAATGCTCTATCTTAAGCTTTTTCTTTGTAAAGGGTTTCGGGTCCCTTCAAAACCTATTTTTTCCATTAATCAGAACAATGTACATTTTTTTTTAGACAAAAGTGGACTAGCCACTATATATATTATTTATAAATTGGTTCAAAGACTCAATCGAGAAAGAACCAGAAAGAAAACCCAAAATCCTTGTCAAATACAAATGTAATTACAATGCAAATCTTCCTAAACCAAAGATACATCTGAATACATATGTGTATAACATGTACATCATTTTTATCAAGAAGCTCTAGTACTATTGAACTGACAGCGAAAAAACACTACATGAATAACAAATCCAAGGGGTAAGCATAAACCAAACCACAATCAACCCCGAAATTGACCAAAATATCAAAATTTGATATCACTTCATTCCTCCATTTCCATTGAGTCAGTATATTGAGGGTCTTCATAACGCTGAGATAGAACCCAAGCATCCTCCCACCCAACTGGAGGAGCATTAGGCATTTCAGTGACCCAACCATCATTATCAAGCTACCAGGCATCTGAAGGCTGAACTGGCAAGTCAGTTTTCAAACTGAGGCTTTCAACTGGAGGGGTGTGGATGATTGAAGGCGAATTCAAATCTGGGATAGTCGACATAATCTGGGGCACAACCAGGCTACAATTAGGATGTACATGTTGATCATACCCCTGAAGTAATTTTGTAGATGGGTCCTATTATGTTCCTAGGGATATGATATTATAATACATTTAGGTGGATGGAGAGTCCAATATGTGGAACATGTCACTTGAATCAATTACATTAGGTCATGTGGATAACTTGTGTAATTAATTGTATTAGTTGTTGTGTAGGCCTTCATTAGGATTACCCCTATATTGTGTTAATATGAGGTATATATATATAAAAAAGTGATTATCACAGTAAGGATATGTGTGAATAAAGATATTCTATTTAGAATTTCTTAGGTACATGGCATGGAGTGACTTCTTCCATAAATAGTATTGTGGTGTTAGCCTACCTCAAGAGTTTACTCTATTTCTAAATATATTATATATTAGAGCATTATAGCCCATAGAAGCATATTAAGTTGTATGTGATCTATATTATACAATATATTATTCCTACTATTCTATGTGTGGATCTTGTCAAGTGGTATTAGAGCTATGATTTGGTAAAAGATGGGAAAACCCTACCTTTTAAAGATATGCCTATATCTACTAAATGCCTATAATTAATTTGTGATTTTTTTTATGAAATTAAAGGATACTATTTAAGAAAGATAAAGTCCCCAAATTAAGGTTTATCATCAATAATTAGTGTGTTATTGCAAATTTATAATTTATCATAAATTCACTTTCTAGGTTGTAAATCAAGGGATTATTTGATATTTTTTTCATTTTTGGGAATTCCATAAAAATTCATCAAGATCCCTATCAATTTAATTAATTAATTTGAGGAAAATTACATTGTGTATTCTTCAGATCAAAGTTGGGTCAATTAGATTTGATAAAATGGTTATCTATTGAAAGCATTTTTTTCTCTTAAACCCTAGTTTCAATAAAGGTTCCTACTTTTGATGGAATTAGAGATGCATTAGAATTGTGATACGGATATAAAAGATTTGATGGTGTAGCATCATAAATAGGAACCCTATGCATTTTACACCACCTTTTGTTCCCTTGCCTTAGTGTGATGCCTCCTAGCTCTTATCAAAGCCTATTTGTAACTGAGATATTGTAAATTTGATGCCATATATTTTCATACTAATCTAATCCTCTATCTTTAAGAGAATGCACTTGATTCCCACTTTTGTGTCTTGTTTTGGGAGACCAATTCAACACCTTTGGGTACTCTTGACTGGTCAATGATGTTTTAGGGATCCATTGTCTTACCAAATAGGGTCCAAATTCAAACATATAGGCTGCTAGTTTCTCCTCAATCCCAATGTCAAAATATGAAGAATGTAGGTCATCTTAATTCACAAAATACCTTGATAACACTTTATAAGAGAATTATTTTAATTCATTTCAACACATGTCATCCACTTCCAACATAATCTTCCCACAAGAACGTTTTCATTATTGATCTCCTTTATGTTTTTTACATGTCATGTTATTGTAGCAACACTTGTGATCACATTCAAACATAATTGCATCATGAAGATTGAGGTAAAACATTCGAAATTCTACTTCATAGCTTTTCTTTCAATGTATCAATTCAAGGTTAATTCTAAATTGAGGTTTAACTATCGGCCCAATAATTTCTCTCTTTTATGTGTTGTCAGATGGATTTGAAGACACAAATCTAGAATTAGGAAGAACGGATATAGACCTACAAAACCAACTTCACAGAGGTGAAAAGAAAGGTCAATGTCACTTTGAAATGACATTGTTTGACACATTTCTGATTAAAATTTTGGGGAAGGTTCTAAACAACACCTTGATTTGGAAAATACAATTTTTATTTGTATCTAATACTTTAATGTTACTTTGATATGGCATTTACCTCCACTTTCAAGCTTAGATTTCATAGTCAAGTTCATTTCTCTATCATCTTTTGAGATCTATACTCCATGTTTGCACATATGATATGAGACCTTTTGTGCATGTTAATTATTATCAATTTTACACCTATGGCCCTAGATATAGCATTTGATTCATATCTTTCAATAGCTCATATTTAACTCAATCAAGGACTTTTGAGTTCACATTCCATCAAATCCTTTTCTATTACATTTGAGGTTGAGCTAGGTGGATCCACTATCCTTAATGTAAACAAAGGGAAATAGGATTAGTTTGTAGTTCACATGCATAAACTAGCGAACACTCATTTTTCACCCCATTACAAATGGTAAAACTATAACATAGAAAATACATTTTAAATGTTTATTGAGAGGTCAAGATTAAAAATAGTATTTATTATCATGTAAGGACATTTCTTCTCTAGATGAACTAGCACAAGATTTCTTGGATAGATGGGCTCTTGAAGAAGAGGGAAAAGAAGAGAAAGATGATGAATAAGAGGAAGAATATATGAAAGAAACTAAAGAAAGAGAGGACAAGGAAGAAGGAAAAGAAGATGGAGAAGGAGAAAATAAAGAAAGAGATTATACATGCACATGCACTTTAGCTCCAATGAAGGAAGATTCAATCCTTGAATCTCATGGATTCATTACAAAGGAAAATTTTATCATCTCTATAAACCCTATATGAAAGTATAACTTTATCAACATAAAATTGGAAAAGAAAATCAACTTGGATAGTCAAATATCAAGTACACATATTCATTTTTAAGATTTAAAGCTCTCCATGGATAAATATGTTCTACATTCAGTTTTTTTTTCTTTGGATATGGATGGCTTGGATATGGTTCTTGGTCATCATTGGTTAGAATCAATGGGAACTATAAACATTAATGCATAAAATAAGTACACAAAGCTTTGGTGTAGAAGGAAAAAATACATCAAAAGATATTACCTAAAATAAAGTCCAAGGAAAAGTCAAGGAAGAGCAAGTTATAGAATATTATGAAGATTGTACTGGTGAATTAGAGGAATAAAAAGAGTTATAGTTTATGGCAAAAAAAATAGAGGAGACAAATAATTGTATTTAAGAGTTAGTAAAGAAAGTGGCAAAAAATGATGAAGCATCAAAGAAGGCTATGATAACAAAGGGTGTAGCATACATGTATCCACATTATAATGAGAAGTAAGAATGATGGAGGAAACCTTCATGGATGCATGATAGTACAAGGAATCAATAAGGTGATCATCACTGACATATATGGAAAGCAAAAAATTACAACAATTATTGCTATTGTGGACTCGTAATGGCTACTCCTAAAAGCAAAGTAATTACCATGATAAGGAATAGAATCAAATGGATACAAAAAATCTTAAATCAAGAATGTAATCTATGTACTAATGAGTTACACACACACTCTCTCTAGAAAGGTAATCATATTAAATTAACACCCTTTCCAAATAAAGTTAAGCAAGATGTTTGAAGATTGAAGAGGACTCAAATTTTTGAAACAGTTGTTTGTTTCACCATGTTTAAATTTATATTTGAAACTCAAATTAAAGCACTATTATAAATGCAACTTTGGGAAATTGTGCGCAGTGTGATTATTTGATGGCATTACCTTTGAGGACTTGTTGTGTCATTAATGCTAGAGCCAATGACAATGCTAATGACTTTTTTCCAATGTAGACATTGAATGGAGGTGGCAATAGTTTGTACAATAGTATTTGGTGGGCTTTCAATCAATATTACATAGTAGACACATGTAGGACATATGAGGTAGGTTAAAACCATTGTCATCATTAATTTTTTCATACTCACTGTCATTTTGTAGTTGGTGTGTGTTATTGGTAGCTGAAGTCAAAGAGGAAACCTAAGAAAAATAGAAGCTAATTTCACACTTCTCACATCAAAACAACAACAATGCTTTTTGGGGAAGATTTTTTAAAAGAGGCTAAACAATGTTTTTGATTCGGTGAGTCAATTTTTTTAGCAATTAGTTTATTTGATACTCAAAGAGGAGTTCATGGAGTCAAAGCATCATTATTGAGCCAATGTATACATGGTGTCCACATTCATGGCTTGGGAACTTGATCTTGGCACCAAGGAGGAGGTCTAGTGGGTCATGAAAACCTATGTGTGCCCAAAGTGGTTTTGTGGATGAGTTCCAATGATGCCTATGGTGGAAATTGGTGTGGGATTTAGAGCCCATCAAGGTGATTGGAGAAGGCTTGACAACCAACAACCCCCGATTCAACCTTTCTTGGTATGGAGTGTTATGACTAATAATGAGGAGAGACAAGTAGAAGCCACTATTGGACGGGAGTATTTGAAAGAATGGTAATAGGAGTGGGAAATGTAACATAATAAATTGAAGGAAAAAGCCAAGAAAGAGGAACCAGGTAAATGAAAGAAGGTATTTTTTTGGGCTTGATGACTATTGGTTTAATGGGCCAATAGGGAAATCGAGGAAGGTGTAAGTCAACATGTAAATCTTATTTTTTTTTGTTTTTTGTTCACTGGTAAATTCTAAATTTATGATCTATAATATTGTTAGGGTACAATACAATTTTTATGGATATATATGGGTCTAGGTAGGGGGATATATAGATTAGTTTGAACTTTTTTGTATAAAGGATGGGGTATTTTTCTTGTGTTTATGCTATGGTTAGGTGGATAATAATGTTCACATAAGTCATGGAAGGTGGATTATTTATAGGGTGGTGAATATGGTGATTGTTTGAGGTTTTCATCAAGGTAGAGGCCTATTTTTTATAATTAGATTTTAAATATATTATTAATAATAAATATTCTATTGATTTAAAAAAATCTATAGCAAGGATCATCTATGATGGTTGGATGATTAGTCATGGCATCATATTTGTAATAATTGACAACTATCACACTATTTGGCCTTTATTCTCATACTTCAAATATAAAACATGTTAATGAGGGGTGACATGATATGTGATTAGGTACATGATATTATAATATATTTAGGTAGATGGAGATGTTGACACATGGAACACATCCCTTAAGTCAGATATATTGCATTAGGTGAATAACTTGTATAATTAATTATATTAAGTAATGAGTTGGCCTTCATTACAAATCACTCCATCCACTATATTACTAGAGGGAGGTCTATATAAAGGGCATGCCTATCATTGTAAGTAGTTATGTGAAGTACAATATTGTATTTTAGTTTTCTTGGAGATATAGTGTGGAGTGTCTTCTTCTACAAGGAGAACTGTATGATGTTACCCTACCTCATGTGTTTACTCTATTTCTACATATATTGGATATCAAGGTATCTTGGCCCACAAGTATATATTATATTGTGTGATGTTTATCTTCTACATTTTACTATTATTATTATTATATTTGTTGATATTATCATATCCAATAGATATATATGAAAAGGTTTCCCAGGACTTCAACTCAAAGCTCATTAGATGGAGTGGATTATTTTCTCTTTTTAATAAGAGAAAAAAATAACTCCCCAAACTATGCTTGCAATTTTTATTGCACATGACTTTCTCCAGTTAGTGATTTGATCAATCATTTGGTTGGATTTATGGATAGAAAATATCTATAGGATCATAAATTGATCTTGGAAATTTCTCAATAAGCATCTCATTAGTCAAAAAAAGTTTTCAATTTGTTTATTTTGAATGATAATTTATAACAATTTACTTAATATTATTAACTTTAGATTAATTTGAGGCTTAAAAGATATAATATTAGAAGCATTAACCTTGCGACGTGTTTGAGGATGAAGAATAAGTAGAGAATAAATGATAGTAAAGTGAAGATAAGTAAAAAAAAGGCATACATGAAGATGGAGTACCAATAGGATGGAAGGAAGGAGTATGACTAGTGTAGTAAGAAGTAAACAAAATACTAGAGTAGGATTAAAAGAGCCCACATAACACAAATAATTTGGGAAAGAGATGAAACATATGGGAAAAAGTGCCACACATAGCACTAGAGGAATAAAAACGAGGCAAATTAGAATTGGAAGGAGTGATAAATTAGAACATGCCTAATTTTTTGGGCAAATTGAATGCATGTTTCTCTCTTGTTAATATATAATTATTTTATTTTATCCACGTAAAAGACATGGTTACAATTTAAAAGTGTTGGTTAAAAGAGGTAAACAAATTCAAAGCTATATAAAGTGGGTTGGTGTCTAAATACTTTTTGGGGACTTGTTAATTAGGGGTTATGTTCTCTTAATGAAACTTATAGGGAGGATCAATCCAATGCAAATTGTTAGCGAGAGAGAGTCAACAATGTTTAAATTTAATTTGAGTTGAAGGTTTAGATATACATCCATAGAAATGATCCAAACAATTATACACTCATAAATCTAGTTTAAAATAATAAAAATACTACCAAAACAAATTTTGTAAAAGCATAAATGGGCCCATTCTATAAAAATTACTCAAATTGAGATATGTGTGTGTACATGTATGTGTGTGTGCATACGTGTATACTTGTGTGCCTATATTTAAAGTGTGCTGAAGTCTGGACACTTTTTTGTAACTTGTTAATTAGGGGCCATGATCTCTTAATGTAACCCATAAAGAGGACCAATCCAATGCCCAATGCACAATCATTAGTGATATTGAGTCAACAAAGTTTTAATTTAATTTAAGTTGAAGGTTTAGATATACATCCATATAAATGATACAAACAATTATACACTCATAAATCTAATAAAAAATAACAATTAATTTTTTTTAATGATAAAAAGTAATTAAATCAAATTAAATTAATCACAAAATAAATTTTGTGAAAGCATTATGGGACCATTCTACAAAAAATGCTTAGATTGAGAACTCAAAGCACACAAAAACACATACGTATGGGAGACCTAATTTTGGATGAGTGCTTTATCATGGTATGTCCTTTGTCTGGGTGACTTTGACTTTCTTTGCACTCTTTTCTATTGTCATTTCATAGTTATTGTATGATTTAAGCCTTCCAGTAAATGACTTCAAGTAGCTTTAGCTTAATAACTTTTGTTGGTGTTGATAGTTTGGCATATTTGAATATGAACTTATCCAAACAAGCGTTCAAAGAAATTTGTCTTGAAGGTATTTCATGAGGTATATCTTATAAAGCTTCAATTGATGTGGTTATTCCCATCCTTGAATTTGATAGTGCATGTAAATGGTTATAGAAACATACTCTCATTGGTTATTTCATTGCGAGAACTTCTCTTGTGCAGGCAATGCTAAGGGAATAGGTTGGCAAATCTTAGGTCCCATATGAAGTCTTCCTTGAAGCCATCTAAAACCTCACTAAGGATTTTTTTGTTTTGTTTTGTTGATGTTATCCATGATCAATCCATTTTGTAACATGATCCATCACATGTTATACCTTCTCTTTTGGTTTTCCAAACATGGACCTAGAACTTTTCAACCTTAGATGATAAAAAATATTGTGTACCTATTTGTCTTGAATTTCTTACTCTTCCTTTCCCTCGCTGATTTTTTTCATTTCATCATTTATTCTGTAGAGAAGGTTATTTATGTTTACCTAGATTTTTTTTATCAATCTCATTCTGAAAACTAATTTTCTATCAAAATTGACATGTCTAAAGGGCTGAAAAAGTTAATAGAATTTTAGATTCAAATTTTCATCACACTAAATGAGTGTTATATCTAAATATACTTAATAATTTCTTTGGACACTAGCCCTCTAAACATAAAATTAAGGATTCCCTCTGACAACATGTAGGACCAAGACTTCTCCCAAGGCCTTTGACCCTCACTAGGTTTCAAAGGCTACAATCTAAAAGCTAAAGACAAATGGACAATATTGACTAATTGAAGGGAAAAAGTATTGTTGATGATATTATTTAAATTAAAGCTTAGGATTCTTTAGTTTTAAAAGTATATCCCATTATTTCAAACCCTCATTGAAAGGGGAAATATGTGGTTATGGTCTCAATTGAAGGTTCCAATTGTGCAATATTTTCATAGATATTATAGCTCATGTTGGTTTTTTCAGGCCATAAATTTTGTCTCATCCTTTCAATTACAATATTCACATAAACCACCTAAATGACCTTAGGAGATGGTGAGTTTATTTTAGAGATGTAGAAATTCCATTCTCATTAATCAAATGGGTTCTCTCTTGATAGAGTTTTTGTAGAGTCACTTTTGCACTATGAAGGAGCTAGAGGATGAATATACACAAAACCTATCCATGAATTATCTTTCTTCGAATGTTTGAGGTGTCATTGACCTATCCAATTGAATAATTTCATGATGGATACTTTTCATAAATATTCTAGTATTGATATTTCTTGTCTTCAAGAAGTTCAACTTTCAAGATTAATGCTTTATGTAATATGCCATGTTATTTGGCCCAATGATATTTTGTTTATCACTCTCCACAGTTCAAGTCATGGACAAGGTCATCACTTTTATTATACCATAATAGAAATCCCATGTGGTGGATCTTGGGTTCAATCTGACTCATCATCTAGTCAAAATCCTCATGGATATCAATAATCATTATTTTGAATTATTAATGTTCATTATTCCAATGATATTATGAAAATATGTGGTATTTGGTGGTGGAATGAAAATCCAATGCTTCCTTCCACTTGGATTATGTACAATGATTTTGGTTGAGATATGATAAAGATAAGACTTAATCTTTTCACTGGAAAATTAGTGAGTCAGAGGTGTGATTTCATATGCATAGTGGATTGGGTACTTATGACCCCAACTTAGACCACCATCACCCCCAACCTATTTGGCATATGAGGATTAATTTTTTTCAGTTGGTTCTAATGGAGTCTTTAAATTGGTTGATCATGCCATTATATTATCACAATTATTATTCATTTTTGCCTCTTGCAATGTTTTACTTATCATACCAATTTCTATGTCCACCTAGTGAAACCACTTCCCCATTATGTTTTGCATTGAACAACAATTAGGTCTTGTGCACCTTGCTAAGTTCTAATTATTTTTTACCACCTTATTGTTGAATCATCAACCCATGCTAGCTCATATCAAGAGGATTTGGAATCTTGAGTATTATCCCACTAGGCCAATAAGGTGGATTACTCCAAGCAGAATTGCGCTATCCAAAACACTTTGTGTTTCTTGGACATTTATGTTTGAATATTGGCCATCTTTTGGAGGTACTCATATGAAGCCGCTAGTTCAAATTTTTGTTGTGATATGGAGCTGATTTCTAACAATAAATTCTCTTCTACTTTTCTAGTTGGAGTTGTTGAGCTCAAGAGAAAAGGCAAATCACATATAATCATTTTGTGAGAGGTACTTAAATAAAAAATAGATTGAAAGTTGGGGATTGTTCCTTTAAATAATTATTCCAAGCTCTCTAGGAATGTCATACTTCTCAAAGCATATATCAAATAAAATAAAATAAAATAAGGTCATCTGGTGATCACCAAGATCCCAAATATTTTTCAAGTGTTCATCACCCATCATAAGAATGTGTTCACTACTTAAGATAGCTCCCTTGAGTGAGAAAGTGTCCTCCAATAATGCCTACAAGTATTCCCTTGTCAACTCTTTAAATGAAAAAAGCCTTTTGTTATCTCCATATATGATTTCAAGGAGGTTATTTTATCTATGGTAGAAGATAAAGCTCCTAGGTGTGTTAGGTTTTCTTGCAAATTCTACAAGACCACCTGGAACTTTGTAGGAAACATATTGACACAATATATCTTGAAGATTTTGATTCTAAATCTATAGAAATCTTATTAACAAGGGTAATATAAAGTTCATACCTAAGTTCTATGATCTTGAAGATATTTTCAACTAGCATTCACTCACTCTGCTCAATGTGTTTTACAAGATTGTTGCCAAAGGTATGGCCCTCAAAAATTTCCCTCTTATATCTTAAATTGTTTGTCATGAGAAAATAGGCTTCATGAAATCCATATTTATTGTAGATAATATCATCATTGTTTGGGAGGGTATAAAATGGGCTTGATGCACTTAGTAGAAGACCATTTTCTTGAAAACAAATTTTGCCAAAGCTTGTGATCACATTGAATGGTCTTTCATCCATTACATGCTCCAAGATTTGGGTTTGACCAATTTTCTTTTTGTATATTCCTCTACTTGCATTGTAATTAATGGGTGCTACTCGCATGCCTTCGACCTAAGCTAATCTACTAGACAAGGGTGTTGAGTTGCAACCTCTTTGTATGTTCTTGTGACCAAAGGATCTAGGTATCTCTTGACCCATTTTGTTTCTTCTTGGTTATTCTAAGGTATTACCCCTCCCAAGTCATTGAACCAAATTTTCAATGGTCCTTTTGTAAACAACCATTTTCTTAATCTCATTAAAGATGAGGATAATATCGAGAAGACTCTCAAGAGTTTGGATATTTTTCCTTGCTTCGAGCTCAACCATTCAATGACACATGAAAACCTACTATTGTTACCAATGTTTCCTCCTTGCATATATTAGATTCTCAACTTTAGATGTAGGCTCTTTGGAATGTAGTACTCACTAGAATTGAAAAGGATTACTATGTCTCTTTTCTTATCAAGAAAATTTAAAGTTAGTTCTAAAGTTCTTACGAGCACTCATGTATATTGTTCTTCTTGTTAAGATCCTTCTAAGGATTCTTACTTGAAGCTTGAGAAGCTCCTTAGAGGTTTTATTTGGCCCATTCCTAATGACCACAAGGGTTTTCACCGAGTTGCTTGAGAATTCTATTGCCTCTCTTGAGATTCTAGCACATTAAGGTTGCTTTATACCTAATGCCAAGTATTGGATTTATGTATCAAATAGGCCATTAGATCCTTTTATAATAACCAATCATGGAGGATTTTTATGTAACATGATATTCTTTAGGCTTCCTAGCCAACCAACTTGCTTGGAAAGGGATTGTGTTTCAAACCCTTCTTCTCAGGGAGGTTGTTTATATTTAGGGTGTTTTAAAACATTTGTTGTGCAGGGGAGGATATTAATATGTGGCTTCGTGGGTTGAATCCAATTTTAGCGACATAATTTCTATCAACCAACATAATCTTTGGTGATATCCCCTTTTCCAAAATCAAGTTCCCCCTTTTGTAAGAATGTCATGGGTCAAGGCCTTACAATTCCATAGAAAAGATATCTAAAGCCTTTGAGATTAGTTTTCTAGAACACATATGAGTCTCATGTCACTGGATGAGCTCAAGGACTAATATCATCTCTCTCAATCAATTTAAGGGTCATATGATATAGTCATGGGGAACATTCTTGGTGATATGTTGCACAAAATTGGGGCTTATTCATACAAACCTTTGTGAATATTGGACATGGATTACTAATATAACTTTATGCAATTGTGGGCCATGTCTTTGGTACCTAGATGACTTTGTCATCACCTTTGTATGATGCCCCATTCAAACCAAAGAGGACACTTGTAGTTGTTGGTCTTTATTTGGCAACAAAGTTTTGTTAATATTTGGAAAATCATTGTGGAACCTAAGCTCACCCATTTTGTTTGGTGTATTATTTTCAGAGGCTTGTTTGTGGGGTCAAGACTCTATTACATGGGTATTCGGGACCATCTGACACATGACACGCAAGGAGGATCCAATTAAGGATAGTCCCCACAAGCAGCCAAATACCACAATGTAGAATACACAACAAGTTTTCTTTAAACTCAAATTTTCATTAACATGCTCGACTGTAAGGCCTTCCGGGTTAGGGCCAATTACAATCAGAAACAGTTCTGCAAGATCAACAAAGATCTAATCCAACTCTAGATAGTCCAACTCTGAAACAAATCAGCAACTGATGGAAACCCTAAGGTAGATCTGAACTTGAGCTCACAAGCCTTTAAGCAATCTCCTTGTCTCCAAGTCAACAACCACTAGCTTTACTATTACGAACTATCAGAATTCAATCTCATCTTCAAGATCTTGCAAGATCCAGATCTAACTTCTATCTTTCCCCAAATCTGATCATCTATCCTAAACAACTACCCAAACACTCCTTAAATAGTAATCTTCAGCCACAAGTTGGCTGGATGAAATAATTAACTCCTAAAAACAAATATTAAATGTAATACAAGTCGGCTCACAAATAGCCTTACAATTATTTAATTCTCCATGTCGGCCTCTAGATCTACATAGGAGAATGCAACGATAGCTACCAACATTAAATGGACCAAGTCGGCCAACCAAATCACCAAGAACCCTAGTTGGTAAACAAGAACTACCGAGTGCTAGAGAAACAACCGAGCATCAGTGAAACAACTGACCAAGCCAAGCAACACCGAGCAACACATGCATCACCGAGCACAAGTTCCATCGAGCACAAAAGCTTCACCGAGTTCCTTCAGTGACCGAGCTTCCTTCAATAACCGAGACCGTCAGTTAAAGTTGCAATCGAGTACCACAAAACCAAAATAACACACCTACATGCAGATTCACCGAGTATCCTAGAATGCCCCTGCATCACCATCATTGCCTATTTTTTCCATAGGTGGAATCTTTCAAACACTTGTTTTGGTTTTGTTGAAGATCTCAACAACTTTGGAAATGGATTCATGATTTCTTCTACCCCTTTAGGCCACAACCTTTCTATCGGCACATGGATCTTTTAGGGAATTGACCTTGCATTCTTCACAAGTATAACCAAATTTGGCATGCTTTTGGGGTAGAGAATCTCATTAATAGATGAAAAATCAAAATTTTAATATTTTCACTTATTGTAGAGTAGATTACAACGTTTCATTTTACTCTAAAGCTATTTAATTAAATACTCAAGTGCAAGCAAGAAATGTAGCTTTAGAGGTGGCTCACTTATAGGAGCTATTTGACTATTGGGATAATGCCCCTCACACTATTTTTAGAGCCCTCTAACTCCATCCTCCTCTCATGATCGCTAGCCTTCTTGCAGTTATTGTACAGGGAGAAGCCACTTAGCTTGCCACTCATCATCTTCTCAGTCCCAAGCACCTCTTTGCCACTTTGGAAGACACAATAGCCAACAACACCTTGCTTCTCCTCCTGATACATCCCTTTGGGGTCCCTTACAAGGGGGAATCAACTAGTGATGCTCCTGATGCTTTTGTAGGAGTTGCAAACTCTAACATCACCTACAAAAATAAAGATGCCTTTCACAAGAGAGTATGCAAGATAATGAGCTTGCTTGAATATAGAGATATGAGATATGGGATATGTCACAAATATGGTGCTTCATCTGTGTGAGCATCACCTAGATGCAATGATTGCTAAGCATTCCATTCATTCTCATGAGAGAGGGATGCTTGTGAATCGCTACTCTTGAAACACAAGTAAATGAGTTTGACTAAAAAATTGCACAGTCAGATACATATAACAATATCACAATTTGATTTGCTATGGATAATATCTCCTACTTATCAATATGCTATAATTTGGCTTATATAAGCAAGATACATGATGCAATATGACCAACTACTTTATTCAAATATTAAATATCTAGGTAACTAAAAGTAAATGAAGGTTACATGACCTCATAATAACTAATTTCTAAAATGACACCTATGACCTAAGTTAACATGTGAACATTTCCTCGTACTAGGAAATTACAAGGTATAAGACCTTTACTAGATACAACACATTATTCATTCTTAATATTTTCTAAGTGGCTTCCTCACCTGGACTTGGTGTTTTCTTTGGTTCAAACTGAAGACCAAGATAAATATAAAGATGATGAAAAAGACAAAGACGAGAGTTGTAATATTCTTGAAATCAATCCGAACCTTACTTATGAATGGGGAAGTTGAGTGATTGGACCCCCTACCTCTTCCGACTGCTACTGATCTTGCCGCTTAAGAGTTGTTATGTTTTAATTTGGGCTGTGCCTATTTGACTCTGGAAGTGTGATCTTGTATTCACCCACTTTAATTTTTGTGAATACATATATTATATTTTCTACTGAATAGATTTCTAACTCACTGATTCATAAGAATTTATAAAAGAATATACCACTTATAAATTTAATATTATTTTATACAATCAATAGCAATCAAATATAAACATAAATTGTTCACACAGTCAAAGTACAAAAAGTGCATTTCACACGTTTCAAAAAAGTCCCCGACCTTTTCTTCTAGGCGGTCATTGTACCAAGAACACTTCTGAAAAAGAAAAAGCGAAAACAAATTGCTCTAAAAATAACCTACCAAAGAAAAATTACTCTAAAAATAACACGTCAGTATAAGTTATTGCGTAGAACAGTAAAACAACGGCCTGCTCACGACATCTTTCCCGTCACCGTCGAATGACGGGAGATTAGTTCCGCAAAACACGGCTCGACAAAGACTACAGAGACACGGTGCTTTTATCGCTGAATATTTTTGTATTTTATAAAATGAACCCGAATTTTGTGATAGGGCAAATCCATTTTCATTGTTAAATGCTCTGAATATTCCTGTTCTCCGGGCCGGAGAACTCTGTTAGGGTCTCCTCACATTATTTCTGTTGCTGCAAATAAACATAGTTAAAAATCAGGAAGAAAGAGAGTTTGCAATTGCAATGGAGATCGAGAAAGCAGTTTTGGAGAGCGACGACAAAAGATTGCAGGCAAAATTCAAGCAATCAATTTACGTCATTCAAAGGACTCTTGCGCTCTATTCGTAAGTCTGTTAAATTCTCCCGTTAAAGCTCTTCTTACTGTTATGATTTAAAGCTCTCAGCCTCGGGAACGGTAAATCATCTCACAAAATTTTGAGCGGAATAAATTTGAAGCAAAATTGTTAAAGCTTTTTTGCGGTTTCTGTAATTTATTTACTTTTTAATCTGTTTGTAATAAGATTCCTATGCACAGGAAAGCAAAATGTTGCTGGTTATAAGAAATCTGGTGAAGCTGCAAATTATTTATAAAAACTTAGAGCAAAATAAATTTGAAGATGAATTGGGATATTTATCTGTAGTTTCTGTTAACTGTTTATTGTCACGATTCCAATGCCGAGGAAAGCGAAATGCTGCCCGCTAGAGAAAGCTGATGAATCCGCAAATTGTTTGATAAGATTTAAAGCAAAATAAGTTTGAAGACAAATTGGGATTGTTCTTCTTTTTAAGATTCTTATGCAGAGGAAAATGAAATTTTATTCATTAAAGAAAGCCGGTGAAGCTACGAAATGTCCGTATAAATTTAGAGCAAAATAATTTTGAAAGCAAATTGGGCTTGTTTTTCTGTTAATTGCTGTTTTCGATAAGATAATGTAGGGAAACTTACTGTTGTATTTATAAGAGCGGAGTTTCTATGCATTTGAAGCCATAAAATTATCTGACAAAATGTGGACGAACATAAACTAGAAAAAAAATGAAGTTGTTGTTGCTTCCTTTTGTTTTACTGTTTAGATTCCTATTCAAAGGAAAATCAAAAGTTGCGTGCCATAAGAAATACGGACTCAAAAGCCATAAATCACTTGACAAAATTTAGATTATAATATCAATAAATTTGAAGAGTAGTCATTTTTTTGGTCTCGTGTTTGATCTGTTATTTTAAATTTGTATTAACTCTTTTTTAATTATAATAAAATTTGGATCTAGGTGACTTTGGAGTTTTTCAGAGCCAGGATTTTTGGGCAAATGTAATTTTATTTTGTGTTCGATCATGCATTCCAAACCTTTGTTGTTTTTAAATTCTTTTATCTCACCTTGATAAATCTCAGGGTTGACAATTGAATGCGGCACAGGTTTTAGAGGGAAGTACAATATTATTTTTTGAATTCAGAGGGAAGAAAAAATGGTTTAAATTTAAAGTAGTATTTTTTTGATAATTAAATAAATATTTCAGGCTTTTACAACTTTTTTGTTGTTTAGAATTGCTTCTGGCATTGCCTTGTGAGAAACATTTTGACTGTAGTAAATTCTCACATGGTGGTCTTAGAAACATTTCACAAACACAACATGTTTTTTAATTGGTTTCGGTAGTTATAATGGGTCCCCCACCCCTGAAATTAAGAGATTAAAGTGCAATCGTGCAAATGTTAGAAGACGATTCAATATAGATTTGTATCACAGCCTTTCTCTGCTAGGGACCAAAAGAGGAACTAGATAATATCAGTCTGTAATGAAATCTCCTAGTAGGCTTTCATACTGTTTTATTTCTAGGTTACCCTGGAGTCTGGACAACTGCCGTCTGCAAACAAGCTTGAGAGTTCATAACTTCATTCAATAAAAGCATAGCTCTTTGCAGCAGCCTTCTGGAATCATTTCATGTACGAAGCAAGGGGGAAAATTACAGCTTCATAATGCAGGATTTTTTCATTAGGTTACATGGCAATTAGAGACCATCAGGTGCCAGTGCAGGGGGCAGAGATGCTGAGCAACTCCCAACTGAAAATCAATCTCTGGCATCTTGCCAACAACTGTGAAGCTATCCATGAAGACTCCATCCATATAAATAAAGTCTTCCAGGGGAAAATGGAGCAGAGCCAAAGCAAAATGTTGTAAGAAATATATGTCCAGTATTGAATAGAAAAAATTGAAGTTTGTGGGGATTTCCTTGAAGTAGACCAAATCCATTGATGATTTTACTACTAACTTGTCCAATTGCTACTTTAGATTTGTTTGTAGGCGGCATGGAACGAAAAACTGCCACTCCAACAGGTCCAATCCAACAGAAAAGGATGAGATTATATACAAACCCAACTAAAACAAGCATGAGTTTGATAACTGTTATGTAGTATAATATTCTGGATTGATCTGGCGTCAAGGATTACTTACTGCTGGCTGTTATTTTGAGATGAATTTCTGTAGCAGTGAAGTTGTGTTTTGCCTTTATTGTTGCTTTTTTTAGTTTGCACTTTTTGGTTGATTGGAGCCTTGGACCAGGTTTGTTCTTTTTGGAAAATTGTGTCAAATCATTATTCATTGACATCATTGATGATAATACAGGTTACAATGTATACGATGGACAAATATTAGGTTGTTGCAACTTGCGGCATTATCAATTCCTGTAGTTTCACCTCCTATATTTGGTAGTTTGATCATAAAGTGTTGATTGATATATTAGTTAAGTCTATTGTTATGTTTTATAAGATTCTTTGAATGTTAGTTATAAAACATTGTTTCCTGTAGCAAATTTGATTTTGAGGTTGCGAGTTTAGGTCTTGAATGCATCCCCTGTGCATATTAGGTTCATTGGTTCTAGAATAGCTTGTGGGATGTGCACTGTGCTATATGAAGGTTCTGTGGGGGGAAACTTGTTGGTCTTATCACCATGGGAATCTTCTGCTTTTCTTTTAATTGATATATGGTACCATGAATCATCAATTTATCTGTCCCGGGGTCAATTGTTGTGTTAGAATGTTGTTTACAAACTGTTTCTTTCAATTAAAAAATTTCTGGTTCCATCTTTGATATGAAGTTTTATTAAGTCGATTTTCTAGGAAAAGTAATTTTCATTTCAGATTTCATGGTCGTGCACGCTTAACAATCTTAGTACCATTCTAGGATGACCACGATGCTTAATGATTAAGTTCCTTCTTGAAGGATAGAAAAGTAACTCCCTATATGTTGGTACATGTTTGAATATCATTTGTTTTCATAGGAAATCAGTTTTTTGATTTATCTAGTACTTGTTCATGTTCTAATTTGCACCATCATCAGCCTGCAGGAGTAATTTGTTTTTCAATCTTAGAATCAGCAGCAGCCACGTGTTTTGATGTCAACTAAGATACCCATTCATCAATTCTTTTCACATTGAGTTTATTGTCTTTGATACTGCTTTTTAGTAAGATCTCTTTGATAAACACCCTTAACAGCAAAGATTCATTGCAAAGTGTAATCATTAATTACTCAAAAGAGTAAATCTGCTGTAATTGAATGGTGAACCCATAATTACCAGACTTGGGCTCGGCACAGACTTTGCAAACTGGTTTTTTTACAAGGGCTCAGTCTTGCACAGAAACATGGCACTTTTAGAGAGAATTTTAAAAAATGACTTCTGAAATTTTTTCCTGGATTTGCCAGACTGAGCCAGATTCAGCTAGAGTCAACCAAACTCACTGGGTCTCTGCAACAGGTCTGCAGGCCTTGTTTAGGCTGCTTGACTCAGGCCTTAGCAAGTTAGCTGGGTAATTGGTGAATCTTGTTACTCCTGGAACCATTTTAACTATCTTATTTTAGGTACAAGAAGATATGTCATGACATTTGATTCAGGAGCTTAAAACTAGCTTTTTGCAAGACTTTCTTATATGCCACAAGTGACAAGTGTCTTTTAACCTTATTTTTTTGAATCACATGATTATATTGTAGTTCTTAAATGAACATTTATGTCATGCTCTCAATAATGACCTATTAAAATTTTTATATCTAGTTTGCTTAAATCCTAGAAACTTTTTACTTACAAAGAGTGCTTGTCATGTTATTTATTGAATGATTTGGTTGGAAGGAGTTATCTTCTTTAATGGGAGGCAGGCTATGGGGAATAGTAATTAAATATTCTATGAAGTCTAGAACAATAAAAAATGAATATTTCATTAAGCAAAGTCCATACATCCAATTTCAATTTTTCAACTAGTTCTCAATTCAATTTGACAGCCAAAAGAATGATTAATAGTGTAAGCAATTTTGGGATTAAGTATATGTAAAATCC
This sequence comes from Chamaecyparis obtusa, assembly GCA_027943335.1. Taxonomy (NCBI): domain Eukaryota; kingdom Viridiplantae; phylum Streptophyta; class Pinopsida; order Cupressales; family Cupressaceae; genus Chamaecyparis; species Chamaecyparis obtusa. The sequence continues at coordinate 783,913 of BSBK01001425.1, read as the reverse complement.
TAATTTCTTTTATCTATGATTTTTAGAATGTTAGGATATAATACTTTGTGTCGACTAGAAAATGAGAAAAAAATCATTGAAGCTTAAAGGGAACTACAAACCTAAGATTCAATGCTAATTGTAAGAATTTGCCCAAGGCAAAGAATGAAAATGCCAAGATCTAGAAGCTCAATTGATACCACAAGAGAGATAGGCTAAATGATATGATCAAATGATTGATTCAATATTGATCAACAATGAAATACAATGAATAATGCCCAATTGATAATGACAAAATAGATGTGCCTGAATATATAGACAGTGCATGATAACTGGGAGATATGCAAGTGATAACCTATCAATCACACTAGGTGTAATCACATGTCCACCAAAGGTGGATCATCCTCCATTGTACACCAAGGTATGTGCAACAATGAGAGGATGATAATGTGATAAGAGCACTAAAGGTGGATCTCACACATAAAGTGGAAATTCTCCTATACTATGTGCTAAAATGAAATGCAAACTGCTAGGTGTCTACATGACAACTAATATGCAAATGTATTATCCTAAATAAACTTAAGTAAAGTGTAATTGAGAATATTTAATTACACCAACACCCCCCCTTAAGTGCAACTTAGGGGAATGCACTTAAGCCATAGAAAGTCTCATCTACTAGGCCATGTTAGGTACCCATGTACAATATGCAAATGCAATGCAGTCTCTCATAGAGTGGAGAAAGAGGGAAAACCTCATGGGAAAAACCCTCCCCCAAAAAGAGAGATGAAAAACAAACAAGATGTATGGATGGATGGAGTAATCAAGACCTCCCATTACGACATACATCATGCATATACAATCAAGAATCCCCATATAGGAGAGAAGAAGTGGAAGAGAGACCAAATAGCCCCCCCTCAATGTAGAATGTACACCTGTGGTAGATACTCCAAGCTTGATGTAGAAACTGCTCTATGAGTGTAGAACAACGTTCCTCCCCTTAGGAAGAAACAAAACCAACGGTGCATGTATGAAGCCTCCCCAATTTGTAGGAAGAAACCTCAAAATATGTGGAATCTTTGAAACCTGCTCAAGTATCCCCATGCCAATATTGAAAGGTGCCTCCTCCAAATCATGGGTACTAAGCCACACTGCTGAAAAAGACAAGTCAGGATCAATTGAGGATGAATGTAGAACATGTGTCAAAGACTCAAGTGTTTCCTTTGAAGATAAAGTGACATCCTCCAACTGTTGTAGCAAAGTATCCACCATCATGTCAACCCTGAAAGAATGATCAAGTAGAGAATGAAGATGAGGGTCAGCATGTTCCCTCGCAACAACTGAAGAAGGATCATCTTCATCAAAGAGAAGATGAATGTGATCAATAGTGTCTCCCAAATCTGCAATGTAGGACTCCACAAACAAACCTGCAATGTCTGTCAAGTAGTCATCCCATGGAACTGAGTCTGGAAGACAATGAATATCCTCCTACACTGAATCACTTGAACCCATGGTCATATGAATGCAAGCATCATCAAGAACAACAATAGATGCAATATCAATAGGAGGAGAAGGAATGGATGGCTCAAGAACTTGATCAAGAATACCCAAGTTCAAGTAGCCAAAGTTCTCCTCAAAGTCTGAATCAACACTGAAAGTGTGCTCAAAATCTGCTGAAGAATCACTATCATCATCATAAGCAAAATCTGCAAAGTAGTATAACTGAGATGCATGATCAACTACCCCTGTAGCAATGATATCTCTACTCTTGAAGTCTTTGATAATAATTGAATCAAGAGTAAATTCCACAATCCTCCTTGTTGCCCCATTAGTGAGTTGATAGATGGAAAGGAGATTATGAGTTAGGTGAGGTACACACAACACATCTTTGTAGGTTCCCTCCCCCTTATCAATGGTTCCTTTCCCTATCACATTCATGTAAGTATGATTGTACATCAAAATTAGTGACATATGACAAGGATCAAATGAAGAAATCATGGACTGTGAAGATGCCATATGATGAGAAGCCCCTGAGTCTAGAAGCCATCTCCTTGAATCATGATTTGAAGTAGCAATTAAGGCTTGTCCTTTGCCCTTATCCTTTTTGTGATCCTTTCCTTTATCAAAATCTGAATGTGAAGTAGTCATCCTTGAAGGTAGACTTATTTGATTCTTCCTAAGAAGATGCTTGAGTTCATCTATTTCCTTCTTGTAGCAATGATGTTCTTCATGTCCATTCTTCTTGCAATATGCACAAGCAAACAACTCCTTCTTGGATGATTTCCCCTTATTGTTGAAGTTGTCTTGTGGTGAGGAGGTTGAGTGTTCTTTCTCTTGTTGTGTCTTTTGTTGCCATGGTTTTGGCTTCTTGTAAGACCTTTTTTCTCGATTCCCTTTATTAGCCACCAATGCCATAGACTTTGAAGACTTGAGAATCCCCATTCTCATCAATTTTGTTTGTTCTACCATCGACATCTCCGTGAAGACATGGTGTATGAAGGGCCCATAGTCAACCTATGAGTGTGGAAGCTAGAAACAAATGCTGAATACTCTGATGAAAGATGATTTCCAACAAATTGTGAATCAAGTTTTCATCTGATTTGGTCATGCCACAATCCTTAAGTTTGGCTCTAAGTTCTATGGCCTTGGCTACATAGTCTTGGATTGTATCAAAGTCTTTGGGATCCAAATTGATGAGCTCTCTATCAAGTTTAAAACCCCTAGATTTATCAACTTGACCATACAAATTGCTAAGTTTCTCCCAAGCTTCTTTGACTATGTTACAACCCTCAATATGAAAGATGAGATCCTTTGACATATTGCCTCAAAATTCCAACAGCGTTTTTGCTTTCACTTTGCCGTACTTTTGATCATCAAGATCAGATGGTGCATCAATAGTTCCATCAATATAATCACTATATCATTTTTCCATTAGCTTACTCCATGCATCAATTTTCCAAGTAGCATAATTATGTGGAGTTAAAAGTGGAAATTTAGGAGAACCCATGATGCAAAATGAAAGAACACAAGAGAAGAAGAGAAACATAACCACTCAAGACACCCCCCAAATTCACTCAATCAAAGAACCCCCCCAAAATAGATGATTTTGCCACTTTATATATAGTGCGTGTACAATTGCCACTTGCCAAAATGGTCCAAAGTGGACTTCTGATTTTGATGATTACAACAACTATGAAGCTTTAGAAGACTCAACAAAATAAGCCACAAGATCTCTCAAGGATCTGATCAATTACAAGTGCCAAAATAGACCAAGTGCTGAAAGTGATATTTTTGTCCAAATAAGCTTACACTGATAGCAAATCTGGAAAGTTCGCGAAAAATCATGCACTTTCAAAAAAAATTGCTTTTGAAAATGTGTTTGTATGAGTCAAACAAAGCCTTTGAAGTTTAAAAAATAGGGATTAGATAGGTACAGTCACCAGAAACTGAAATTTCTGCAAAATTAATCTACCAAAACTAGAAAATAATAGTACCACTGAAAAATTTCGGAGATTCTACCTAAATAAAAAAAATGCTCTAAAAAAGGAGCTCAGATGATCAAGTTATGGCCTCTCAAAGTCGGATTGGCAAATCAAAACTGCAAATGGCGAGTGGTCCAAATTTTTGAAAATTGATGATGTCAACAAAAACCTCTAGACTAAATTTGACAGTCAAATGACTGTCGTAGCAAAGGAAAAAAGCATGGTTTTGACAGTTACAAGACGTCAAATTTAACATAGTAAATTGCTAATGCAGACACGAGCTTAAAATTGACGGTCAAATGGTTGTCATAGCAAAACAAAATTGCTCGATTATGACAGTGAGATGATCCTCAAATTTAACATATGAAAATGATGATGTAATTATATGACTAAAATTGATGTCTAAATGGTTGTCAAATGAAAAGAGAATATGTGCTAGTGACGGTCAAACGACCTTCAAAATAAATACATGGAAAAATGACGTCATAGAAAATGCTTATTGGGTAGTGAGGTGGTGGTTATGTGTTTCTGTGGTGACGTATGCTGCTAACTTGTCAAATTAGGTGGCATCGTACAGATGACTGTAATGTCCCCACTTTAACAGTTGACTAAGTGTGTGTGCGTTAGCCTTGTTCTTCATGGTCCCGAGGGCTAACGAAGGGTTTAAGGGGATCCTGGAGTGTTTTGGCCTAGTCATTTCCAGTTTGGGCCAAAATGAAGTTGATTTACTCAGTTTTAGGCATACTTACTATTTTTAGTAAGTCAACGGGACACAGTGGAGGCCAGTTTTGGTGATTGGATTTGATACTCTTCGGTGAGAGCTTTCCGATGAGCTATCACTCGCATTATTCGGAGTCCGATTGCTAATACATTTTAATGCTTGAAGTTTTATTAAAGTAACATTTAATTTAATTGTAAAATATTAAAGTGTTACTTTAATATTTATTTTATGGGGATGTGTACCCAAGGGAGACATAAGGGGATATTTTAATATATGTTTTATATTGCACATCTTTTATCCCACATTGCCCATGAGAGTTGAACCGACCCTTGGAAATAGAATAAAAGGAAGCATTTGTGGCTTGATTAGATAGGTTGAATATGAGAAGAAATTGGTGTGTGAGTTGCAGATCCGTTCTTGGCATTTGAGGACGTTTATCCTCTCTTGTGACATTCTAGACGTCATTCCCTCGGAGTTTGGCCTTTGGAATCTAGTGTTCTCAGCTTCATTATCAGGCAGATTGGGCGCATTTCCAACTGAAGACAAACCATTCCTGTAGCACAGCACTGTTCGCGTTCCTGTAGCGCAACACTGTTCAGTTCTTGTAGCGCAGCACTGTAGCAGCCGCGTCACTGTAGCAGCCACGTACTGTAGCAACCGCGTCACTGTAGCAGCTGCGTACTGTAGCTTCTAGTTAGCAGCAACCTAATGTTATGGCCCAGGTCATCACTCTTTGAAGTAAACAATATTCAAGCTATTCTATTGTTGGAGTATTTAGTGAGTTGTTTCATTGCCAATATTGTAATTAACTTGAAAATCATCATAAATACAGTGTGCTGGTTATTTTCAGTTATGTGTTTATACTTTCGTTTTCATATTCATGTTACATGCATAGATCTTTGTTAAAAGAGCACAAACAAAACAATACAACAACTCATTCCGGAGTCATAAGGGTTGTAACACAAAACAGAGAAATTAGGGACTGCAAGCAAAGTGTTTGACGGAATTACTTTATAGCTGTGACTTCGTTTAGAAGCGGATTTTGGGGTAACCATTACAGTGGTATCAGAGCTATAAGTCCTGCCATCCTGTGGAGGTCTTATAGGGAATTTGGAACAGCCGGATAGAGGGAAAAGTGTTTGACGAAATGTCAAAACACTAAAATCAGAAAAAAAAAAAAATAGACTAAGCATTTATGTTTGAGCATGCGACAGGGGCCTTATAATTTTCGCAATACTAGAGCAAGACAAAACAAGATTTTAGACTTGCAGAGCAAACAGTCTAGTTCATCCGTGCAGGTGGAAATAGAATCCAGTCATACAGACACAGAGGAGATATTCTTTGATCAAGACAGCAATATGGGTGACCGAGATGACATGAATACAGGATTAGGCGGAGGCAGGAACACTGGTCCAGATCAGGGGGAGGTAATGTTCAGACAGTTACTGGATACATTAGAGCATGGGCAGCGTAAGCAGCAGGAGCAGAATAGGCGAATGGACATGATGTTGCAGCTCATGGCTAGACAGATGGGTGTCAATATTAATCCAGGTGATGCCAACAACAGAAACAATAACAATGGGGGAAACAATAACAATGGGGGCAATGATAATAATGGAGGCCAAGGTAACAACAATGGTCCTGAGAATAACATTAATGGTAATAATGGACACGGCAACAATGGGAATGAGGCTGATAACTTTAGACACGTTGCACGCCCAACTCGGATAGCGAGCTCGAGACCTCTTCTACCCACCTTCCCACCCAGAGATCCGGTTCAACCAGTAAACGAACCGCAGATTACCGAGTTATAGGATCAGTTCAGGAGGGACTGGGAGGCTAGTGGACCGGAGTTTCAGGCGGATATTTCCCTCAGAGATTATATGGACTTGAGGATGAGACACATGCCTAGAGCAGGAGGGAGGAATCAAAACTTTGAGCTGAGAAAGAAAGTTGGAAAACTTTCTTTACCTTATTATGATGCTTCAGGGAAGATGACTGCACGAGCTTGGGTGCAGAAGGTAGATACATACTTGCAGCTAAATCCTATGCCTGAGGAGGAGGCTATCAAGTATGCGGCTATGCACTTGGATGGCGTTGCACATGAATGGTGGCATCATGGCATGGTGACTCTGGGGCATAATTAGATTACATCCTATGAGGAATTCACCGAAAGATTGATTGAGAGATTTGACACTAGGGATCCCGAGTTACATTTCAAGGAGCTAGCACAGTTAAAACAGTCAGGTTCTGTGGATGCTTACATCGCCGAGTTTCAGCGCTTGTCTGTACTTGTTACTGATATCTCTCCTAGGAGATTGGTGGTGTTATTTTGTGATGGGCTTGCTGATCCATTACGAGGTTGGGTGAAGGGACATGATCCACTCACCTTAGCTGAAGCAACTAAAAAGGCACGAGATTTAACCCCTTCGGTATACAAAGGAAAATACCATTCAACAGATTCTTCCTACCGCAAGGACAAAGACAAAAAACCATTTCAGAAAGAGTATAACAAACCCAAAGAAGGATCAAAAGGACTAGACAATGAAACCATGAATGAACTTCGAAAGAAGAAGCTGTGCTTCCACTGTAGAGAGCCTTGGGACTTATCTCATAAATGCCCTCTCAAGGCTAAGGCAAATCAAATGGAGTATTTTTCAGCAGAAGAGTCAGAGTCAGAGGGGGAGGATCAGCACTCCGATTCAGATGAGGGTAACACTATAGAGGAGAGCAGCATTCCTAAGGCTGATAGATCGTTGGCACGCTTGACAGGGGCCCAAAAGGCAATCACATTTAAGGTCAGGGGAACTATCCAGGGGCAGAAAGTGATATCTCTCATTGACACTGGGGCTACACATAACTTCATAGATGCACAGTTGGTAGCTAGGAGAGGGTTACAGACCGAGGAGCATGATGGGTTTAGAGTCATGGTGGCTAACGGTGACAAATTATTGTGCACTCGGAAGATATCTAATCTTCACATTAGGTTTGGAGATGGCTATGAGTTGGAGGATGAGTTCTATGTTGTGGACATGGGAGATTATGATGTCATCCTCGGCATGACATGGATGGCTTCGCTAGTTGAGTTCACACTCAACCTAGCGAAATTGGAGATGAGATTCCAGCATGAGGGCAAAACTATGGTACTTAGAGGACTTTCGGATGGAGGTTGCAGAATAGTGTCCTTGAGGAGAATGTAGAGACTTTTTCGTCATGATGACATAGAGTGGGCGACAGAGTGCTACATTATGCCAGCTTCACCAGAGCCACAGGAAAAGAGTCATCCACCAGATATCTAGAAGATACTTGATAGACACGCTAAAGTATTTGGCGATATTCCTCGTGGGGTTCCTCTTGACAGAGGGATAGAGCATGTTATCGAGCTCGAGGAGGGAGCCAAACTAGTTATGATTACTCCATATCGTCATCCTAAGAAACACAAGGATGAGATAGAGAAGGTGATTAAGGATTTGTTGGAGATGGGGCATTTCAGGCCTAGTAAGAGCCCCTTTGCTTCAGCAGTAGTATTGGTAAAGAAGAAGGATGGGACGACGCGCATGTGCATCGATTACAGGGCACTGAATAAGAAAACAATTAAAAACAGGTATCCCATTCCTAGGATTGATGAGCTGATTGATGAGTTGCATCGGGCATGCTTCTTCACCAAAATTGATTTGCGGTCCGGATACCATCAAATCAGGATGAGAGCAGAGGACATTGAGAAAACAGCCTTCCGATGTCACTATGGCCACTTTGAGTTTATGGTTATGCCATTTGGACTAACCAATGCACCCGCTACATTTCAGAGTTGTATGAACCAGGTATTCAGGAAGTAGTTGAGGAGGTTTGTCTGGATCTTCTTTGATGACATCTTGGTCTTCAGTAAGACCTGGGAGGAGCACTTACATCATTTGGAGGAGGTGTTATCTATTCTGGAGAGAGAGTCATTGTATGCCAAGGAATCTAAATGCGAGTTTGGCATGACCGAGCTCCTTTACCTTGGGCATATCATTAGTGCAAAGGTGTTCGGGTTGATCCCGAAAAGATTAGAGCTATTGTAGATTGGCCTACTCCCACAAACCTTACACAGCTTAAGGGGTTCTTTGGTTTATGTGGTTTTTATAGGAGGTTTGTTAAGGGATTCTCACAGACTGCTGCACCCTTGACAGATCTTACCAGGAAAGGGGCCTTCGTGTGGACAGGGGCAGCACAGAGGTGTTTTGAGCATTTCAAGCAGGTAATGTCTTCATGTCCAGTTCTAGCTCTACCGGATTTCACGAAGCCTTTTGAGCTTCATTGTGATGCATCGGGTGATGGGATTGGAGCAGTATTGATGCAGGAGAAGCATCCCATTGCATTCGAGAGTAGGAAGCTCCGGGGAGTTGAGAGGAGTTATTCTATCTATGATCGAGAGATGTTGGCCATAATGCATGCATTGGCCAAATTCCGATCATATTTGGTAGGTGGGCATTTTGTGATCAAGACTGATCACAACAGTATTAAATACTTCATGAGCCAGCGTGATCTTAATGACCAGCAACAGAAATGGGTTACTAAATTGCAGGCTTATGACTTTGACATAGAGTTTGTCAAAGGTAAGAAAAATGTGGTGGCTGATGCCTTATCTCGGAGACCTCACTTATGTGCTCTGGCAGAGATTTCAGGAGATTGGAGAGATCGGATTATAGCAGAGTATGTCGGAGATGCTTGGGCTTCTGGATTGATTTCAGGTACCATACAGGATGATCGCTATGAGGTGATAGATGGATTGATCAGAGTTCAGGACAAGGTTTATTTGATTCCGTCGTCACATTTGAGAGAGGCGATACTGAAGGCATTTCATGATGCACCCACAGCTGGGCATCCAGGGGTCTTCAAGATCTACAGGCAGATCCGAGAGCGGTTCTCATGGAGAGGGCTCAAGGATGATGTTCAGAGGTATGTCAGGGAGTGTGCAGTTTGTCAACAGAATAAGGGAGAGCACACATTTCCTGCAGGGTTATTACAGCCCTTGCCCATTCCTGATAGGAAATGGAAAAGTATTTCGATGGACTTCATCACTAATTTACCACGAGTGCAGGGAAGGGATTGCATCTATGTGGTGGTGGACCGCTTGACGAAGTTCGCTCACTTCTTTGCTATTCCGTCCACTTACACAGCAACATAGGTGGCAGATCTTTTCTTTAGAGAGATATTCAGGTTACATGGGCTGTCCAGATTCATTGTTAGTGACCGGGATAGTAAGTTTATGAGTGTTTTTTGGCAAGAGTTGTTTAGGTTGTGTGGTACAGATCTTACACCTAGCACTAGTTATCATCCACAGACAGATGGGCAAACAGAGATTGTGAATAAATGGGTGGAGGGATATTTGAGGAACTATGTAACTGCACAACAAAAGGCTTGGATCAGATGGTTGCATATGGGAGAGTATTGTTATAACACCACTTATCATATGTCCATCAGGATGACTCCTTTCATGGCACTCTATGGTTATGAAGCACCTAGCTTCATGGATTTAGTTTTGGGGGACAGCAGAGTGCCCAAAGCCAAAAACTTATTGCAGGATAGTCAGGACATCCTTAAAGTGCTCAAGGAGAATATACAACAGGCCCAGAATCAATAGAAATTGTACGTGGATCAGCACCGAATAGAGCGCAGTTTCGAGGTAGGGGATATGGTTTACTTGAGGCTACAACCATATAGACAGTCATCGCTCAAGAAGAGTGGAGCTGAAAAGTTGAAACCTAGATTTTATGGTCCCTACAGGGTGATATGCAAAGTGGGCGAAGTCGCCTATGAGCTTGAGCTTCCAGAGGGCAGTCGGGTGCACAATGTGTTTCACGTGTCTAGGCTTAAGAAAGCCATTGGTCAGAGTGTAGTGCCTTCTGCAGATTCACCCCCTTTGGATGAGGAGGGGAAGCTTGTGTTAGTACCCGAGGCTATTTTGGACACCAGAGAGAGGAAGCTTAGAAACAGGATAGTGAAGGAGTATTTGGTCAGATGGAGAGACCTGCCGGAGGAGGATTCTACATGGGAGAGTGAGCAGGTTATTCAGCAGGCTGGATTGAGATTGCTTGAGGACAAGCAATTTCAAGGGGGGCGGACTGTAATGTCCCCACTTTAGCAGTTGATCAAGTGCGTGTGCGTTAGCCTTGTTCTACATGGTCCCGAGGGCTAACGAAGGGTTTAAGGGGATCCTGGAGTGTTTTGGCCTAGTCATTTCCAGTTTGGGCCAAAATGAAGTTGATTTACTCAGTTTCAGGCATACTTACTATTTTTAGTAAGTCAACAGGACACAGTGGAGGCCAGTTTTGGTGATTGGATTTGATACTCTTCGGTGAGAGCTTTCCGACGAGCTATCACTTGCATTATTCTGAGTCCGATTGCTAATACATTTTAATGCCTGAAGTTTTATTAAAGTAACATTTAATTTAATTGTAAAATATTAAAGTGTTACTTTAATATTTATTTTATGGGGATGTGTACCCAAGGGAGACATAAGGGGATATTTTAATATATGTTTTATATTGCACATCTTTTATCCCACATTGCCCATGAGAGTTGAACCGACCCTTGGAAATAGAATAAAAGGAAGCATTTGTGGCTTCATTAGATAGGTTGAATATGAGAAGAAATTGGTGTGTGAGTTGCAGATCCGTTCTTGGCATTTGAGGACGTTTATCCTCTCTTGTGACATTCTAGACGTCATTCCCTCGGAGTTTGGCCTTTGGAATCCAGTGTTCTCAGCTTCATTATCAGGCAGATTGGGCGCATTTCCAGCTGAAGACAAACCGTTCCTGTAGCACAACACTGTTCGCGTTCTTGTAGCGCAACACTGTTCAGTTCCTGTAGCGCAGCACTGTAGCAGCCGTGTACTGTAGCAACCGCGTCACTGTAGCAACGTCACTGTAGCAGCTGCGTACTGTAGCTTCTAGTTAGCAGCAGCCTAATGTTATGGCCCAGGTCATCACTCTTTGAAGTAAACAATATTCAAGCTATTCTATTGCTGGAGTATTTAGTGAGTTGTTTCATTGCCAATATTGTAATTAACCTGAAAATCATCATAAATACAGTGTGCTGGTTATTTTCAGTTATGTGTTTATACTTTCGTTTTCATATTCATGTTACATGCATAGATCCTTGTTAAAAGAGCACAAACAAAACAATACAACAACTCATTCCGGAGTCATAAGGGTTGTAACGCAAAACAGAGAAATTAGGGACTGCAAGCAAAGTGTTTGACGGAATTACTTTATAGCTGTGACTTCGTTTAGAAGCGGATTTTGGGGTAACCATTACAATGACTGAGCTTTGCGAGGGGATGGAGCCACCACATGTCTGATGACGATTTGTTGTCTGGGTTTGACCGGCTGACATGTGTTAATGTGCTGGCTAGTGCAGGTCTGGCAAGCTCGATTGATTTGGGAGCCGAGCTATGGGCTTAGCGGGCTGGGAGCCGAGCTTCGAGCACGAGTTAGCTTGGGTCGAGCGGGGGCTACGAAAGGGATTTTAATCCCACATTTAGCAGAAAACAAATTTTGCAATGAATAAATTGTGGAGCCTGCAAAAAGGGAATTAGTCGTGAAGCTCGTCGGATGTTTGATGTGCCGGTAGACTTGATGTGATTGCTGACGGTTATGTGTGCCTGGTGGGGTTCCAAGACTTGATTGCACGATAAGGTCACTGTTGACTTGACCTGTGTATGGTTTCAGGCACTTTGCAGGCTATAATTGACCTGATTTGACAAAATGCAGAGGCTCAATGGGCAAAATTTTGTAGCAAAATATATGAAAAATAATATTGACATATTGAGATTTGAATTCCAGATCGGGCTGCCCAAGCCTGATTTGCAATTTTTTTTGCTTCAAATTTGACTTTTGCCCAGTATAGGAAACTTTATAGTCAAAATTCACCGAAATGGCCACTCGGATGCAATGGTGAGGTCTGATCTTGCTCAAGATGCTCCCACAAGCTCTTGAACATCTAGATCTGGATCGTGGCCTTTCAAAATTGGAGCAAATGCTCTCCAATGGCTATGCAATGAGACGTTCTATGGCTTTGGTACCATGTAAGAATTTGCCTAAGGCAAAGAATGAAAATGCCAAGATCTAGAAGCTCAATTGATAGCACAAGAGAGATAGACAAAATGATATGATTAAATGATTGATTTAATATTGATCAACAATGAAATACAATGAATAATGTCCAATTGATAATGGCAAAATAGATGTGCCTGAATATATAAGCAATGCATGATAACTAAGAGATATGCAAGTGATAACCTATCAATCACATTAGGTGTAATCACATGTCCACCAAATGGATCATCCTCCATTGTACACCAAAGTATGTGCAACATGTGGAACAATGAGAGGATGATAATGTAATAAGAGCACTAAAGGTGGATCTCACACATAAACTGGAAATTCTCCTACACCATGTGCTAAAACGAAATGCAAACTCTTAGGTGTCTACATGACAACTAATATGCAAATGCATTATCCTAAGTAAACTTAAGTAAAGCGTAATTAAGAATATTTAATTACACCAACACTAATAGAGTCCGTATGCTTTGGATCTATACCCCACATCTTTGCATCTCCTTTGTATTCATTTTGCTTGTGTGAAAGGAGATGCAAGTTGAAATGCACATATACTAAGTTCTCTGCTCTTTTTGACTGCAATCTATTGCGCTTTATTGAGTGGATGAAAGAATATGCACTCCAATTTCTTTCTGATGTAGATGAACTAGCAACCTATGAAGACAAGACAAAGTAAACAATTAAATTATTAAAGTTATAAAGTTACTAGCAACCCATAAAGACAGTAAATTAGAATTTTAAATAAAACTTACTTGTGATATAATTTGTATTACGAGGGGCTACAACAATTGGAAGTGTTGGCTATGGAGGTACTACCAACTATGGGCATCCTTCTTATATTGATGAGGAAGAGTGTCAGTATGTAGACCTTTTGCATTCACAAACTCTATGAACTCATTTGTAATCAAATCTCCCATAACATCATTAGGAAAGAGTTTAAGGAATGCTGCCTTGTATCCATCAGACACTTCTAAATTTCTATATTGTGGAAGCTTTTGTGACACATCAAGAAAGTATTTGTTATAGTATTTTGGAGTTAACGAATAGGCAAGAAGATGTAGTGGAGTGGCCATCTTGTTCCATCTTTCAACAACAATTGCTTGCAATTGTTTGAATAAAGTCTCTTCAAGGCCTTGCTCTTTTGCATTTATGATTACCTTCACTTCTTAAGCATTGAGTTGATGACATCATACACATGTCCAATGCAATGCCTATCCATATCAGTGTAGCGAATCATGCCCATAATGGGCTTGGTGAAATAAAGGAGATACTCCACTTGAACCCACCACGAGTCATCTAATATCTGTTGCTTGATTCTTGTTGCCCTCTCAATGCTGTTTTGCCTCCATAGAGACCAATTTTGGCTGATCACCATGTTACAAAGTGCCACTTTCACTTTCACAAGTCTTCTCAAGATGATTGTGTTAGAAGTAAACTGGATCTCTGCGATCTATAATAGAAATTAAGGCCAAAATGATTAAAAAATAAAGACAAACTTAAAAGAAGATACACATTATACAAACACATTAAGAAAATAAAAAAATGTAAACTACTAATCTATTTAATTTAATTCAAGTTCACTTACCTTCAAAAGCTCTCCAAACTTGAAAATAATTTGAAAATTCCTCGAGTCATGTGGTGGTTGGTGATGAACATCGGGATGTCCTTAGCCTCTGCATAGACCTCTTTGGTCCACCCAATTTCATATTTAGAATCTCAATGTTTTGTAGCATAAGATTGAGTGAATGGACCACACAAGGTATCCAAAAGATATGTTGATATCGTTCTTCAACTAACAAACCCGCATCTCTACAATTCTCTGCATTGTTCGTTATTATTTGAACAACGTTTCTAGGCCTCATTGCCTCGATGGCGGAGATGAGGATATCAGCAATAAGTTGCCCATCTTTTACTTGCCCCTCACAATCCACAAATTTTTTAAAAATTGCCCCTTTAGGGCATACCGCTATGATGTTGATCAAGGGATGATTACTTGCATCCTTCTACCCATCTGAAACAATGGATACATCTGTTTCAACCCATGAATCCCTTATGGGCTTCAATGCATCTTCAACCCCCTTGACCTCTCTTTCCAACAAGTTGCTTCATACCTTATCATACCCGTTGCCCTTATACCCTCTCGGAGCTTCATTGACACTTTTTTAGCATCTTCCAATATGAGGAGTGAACAACATTGAAAGTCAACCCATTTGCATATATGCATCTTGTTACATCTTGGTTGGCAATGTCTCAATTCTCATTTTGAAATGAAGTTTCCAAAGGTCCCTTTTTGTGTGCAATGGGTGCTTCACTTTCAATTTCAAACTCAACTCTGGTAGTAAGAAATGGTGGTCTTCTATCACAATATTCAAAGATGGAGGCTGCATTCCCTTTGACTTTTTTTTAGTGGGCAAATTTGTCTACATTCTTCTCTTTCTTTCGCTTCTTCACGCTTTATACTATATTTTAACATTGTATCAGTTGGTATAGGGACTTTATTTTTTCTAGGGCATTTATTGACTTCCCTTCTTGTGAATCCACATAAATGGCCTACCCCCTGATAATATGAACTATTCCATTCTACATCACATCTGTGACATTTCCAATAGAATCCTCGACCTCCTAGAAGTGGTTTTATAATATCAACGTATTTTTACAGAGGAGAATCAAAAGTTGGATCTGTTTTGTGTTGTTCATTTGTGCCTATGGAGGAATAGGTAGATGCCATTCTAGTTCCTATTGCAAGAAATTTTCGACACATTCAAAACAAAAACAAGATAATGGAAAAAAATAAAATAGGTAGATCTTATGGAGTCTGGACAATTAAAGAGAAATGAAAAAAAATTAAACAAAAACAAAATAAAATGAAAAAAAAACTTACCTCTTTCAACTAATGGAAGCTTGCAAAGGAGTAGGAATGAAGGTCAAATACTTGATCAATCTTCAAAAATTGATCTCCCATTTCCCTCTTGCTCAACCACCTATGAAAACCAAATATTTGCTTCACTTCAAGAGAAAACAAGCTCTTTGCACAACAAATGAGCCAAAAAAACCAACTTAAGTCTTTCAGAAACACCTTTTTAGAGTTGTGGACTTCAAAGAGCAATTAAATTTGAAAAAAAATTTCATTTCCTTCACTTTTTGCCCAAGTTTGCTCTTGGTTTGGCCAATTTCGCTTGGGTTCGGCCTAGGTTCGAACTTGGTTCGGCTAGGATGAACCAGCCGCCTTGGGAACGAACCCTGTCCAAACGCACAAGTGGTCCAAACTTGGACCGAGATCTTGTTCGAATCAGACTAGCACCAAGGGCCAGGAGCCACAAACCTGGTAACTTAGAAATTAACGAATAAAACTAAAGCCTTTGCATCCAAGACAAAATTCCTCCGCTACCCTCCTTAACTTCTTGGATTGCTCTAAGATTTCAAGTGTGCACAAGTAAATTCGAAAGCTCAAAATGACAGCAAGAAGATATTGAAGTTGTAGTTGTCGAAAAAGAGGAATTGAATGGGTTCAAATAGTGAATTATGATCGATTGGTGGTGGAGATTGATTTGATTTTTGGGAAATCAACATATAGGAGTGTGAGAGAAAAGGGAACACGAGTTAGAAATGGATGGTTAAAGAGATAAAAGATAGAATAAATCAGAAAGCATAGAAGATAAAGAGGAAGCTTAGCAAATTAAGATACTAAAAAAGATAGAAAATGGAGAGGATAAGGTGAGATGAATTTAGCAGGGGAAGAAGATAGAATTGTGAGAAAATAGAAAGTCAGGTAGATGAATAAATTAATTAACTTAATTTATTTACCTCGCATACTTGCTAAATTAAATAAAGATTCCTTTATTTAATTGTGAGAAATAGAAAAAGGGAAAAGGAGATTAAATAATTTATGAATTATTTAATCATGTTAAAAGATAACAGGAAAGTTAGTGGGATAAGCTTTGAGAAAATTAGTGTGAAGAAGTTTAGAGGAAAGTTATTAGGATAAGATTTGAGAAAATTAGCAAGTGGGGAAGATAAGAGGAAAGTTAGTAGGATAAGATTTGAGAAAATTAAACTGGGGTGGATAGGATTTTAAGGAAACCAGTAAGTGAGGTGGATAAATAAATAAATAAAATTTATTTATCCTTTCCCACATACATGCTAAATTAAATAAAGAATCATTTATTTAATTTAGGAAATGAGAAAAGAGATTAAAAAAATAATGAATTATTTAATCTAGGAAATGAGAAAAGGGATTGAATAATTAATGAATTATTTAATCGGTTTGGGGAATTTGAAATGGGAAATTGATTTAGCAGATTAATCGATGGCGATAGACAATTAAGATGAAATTGATTGATTAGAGCAAATAATTTATTAAATTGATTGAAGACCATAGAAGGAAAATTTAATTTGAGCAAATAATTTATTAAATTGATTGAAGACCATAGAAGGAAAATTTAATTTGATAATTAAAAATTATTTAATTATTTAGAAGATAGAAGAATGTAATTAGGTTTAATTGAATAATAAAATTATGCAATTAATTTAGATGAACAATTAGTGAAAAGTGTTTTTGCAGGTGTTTGATGATTTTTAGTGTCCACACTTTGTACAAGATGTTTTTGGTTATTGAAACTTTCTCATTCCATCCATGTGTAAGTGTGTTTATCTTTATTTCATAACTATTATTCATTCTCTATTTCTGTTTTTTACCTTTATTTTTTCTATTGTTCCTATCTGTGTAACCTTGGAGCTTGGAGATGCAATGTCCCTTGCTAAAATAGGATTTATTAATAAATAATAAAAAGATTTAAATATAATAGAATAAAAATAAACTATGATAATTATAATTTAATTAAATTTAATGAATGGTCAAAAGCCATGAAATGAAGAGTTGTGACTCCCTCAGCCATGACATATAAAAGGGAGAATGGCTCATTTGAAAGGAATATGGAGGGAGCAAGGAAAAATTGGAAAATGAAATATGGAATAATCAGGTAGGCATTGGAAAAGAACTCTGAAATAAACCTGAACTAGAAATAAAGAACAACAATTAAGATTAGTTAAGGAGTGATTAAGAAAGTGGAAGAGACACCACTCTTGGGAAGATATATTAAGAAGTTTTAGAGTGCATTTGAGAGGAGCAAGATTAGACTTACATTTGCAAATTTGCAAATGAGAAGATAAAAGGGAACATCAACAAGGAAAGGTTGAAGGCATAATTTATTAAGAGTTCATAACAAAATTGTAAGAAGAGTATATGTAGATATAAAAGAGGAATACATGTAGATATAAAAGATGAATATATGCAGATTTAAAAGAGATGTACATGCAGAGATAGAAGAATATGCTGATGCAAATTGAGAAGGAAAGTATACACGGACTCAAAGGAGAAGTATAAAGAAAAGACATAGTTGGAAGGTGTAAATCTACAAAGAATTGATGGATATGAAAATAAGGAAGTGACTCCTTCAAAAGGCTAAAGTTATGAAGGATTGTGACTTGTCCAAAGGGTGGTAATTGTGAAAGGTTGTGACCATTGCAAAGGACAGACATGATGAAGATGTTTGACTCTTCTCCACATTGGAAGATATAAAGGGGAGAAGGTTTCATTTGAGGACATCTAAGATGGATCAACTTGGGAATAATATATTATTCTCAAAGGCAACAATGAAAAGTGGTGACTCAATTCATATGGAAGGTGGTGACCCTTTTACCAATAAAGTATAAAGGAGAATTCATTCCAAGCATTGAAGGTTCACTTACCAATCATCACTCATGAATCCATCAAAACCTATGCTCTACGTAGTTTTTGGGACGGGGACAGGGACGCGTTTCTGGTATGGGTATGGTTCAAAGCCAAAATTTAGGGGACAGGGACGTGTTTCTAGTACGGGTACGGTTCAAAGCCAAAATTTTGGGGATGGGATGTCAGGTAACGGCTATTACAAATATAGGGGAATTTTTAAATATAGAGAGAATTCAAATATGCATATCATAACAATGATAAACCATTCACCATAGACATTTTAGAAGTTGAATACATAGCAAATTAACAAAATTGAAAATTCAAATACTTTCATTGTGAAAATATGGTATACATATAGCTCTTTCTTTTTCTTCTTGCCAAGAATGGTTGAAATGAAGACTTTACCTTTTTATCCTCCGAATAGGGTTCCATAATTTTTAATTGCTATTTCTACCCACATGGGACCTGCCCAACAATTAAAAAATTAAAAAAAAATTGACTTTTTCAAAATGGCGGACATATTTTTTGGCTGGAAAAAATGCCGTTTCCGGGACGTTTCCTTTTTTTGCATTTTTGAAACAGCATTGGGGACGGGAAATTCCCGTCATTGCATCCCCGTACCGTCCCTGGGACAAGAGCGGGGGAAATTAGGCAGGGGACGTGTCCTCATGGAGCACTGATCAAAACAGATCCTTCATTCATCTATCAATCATTAATCACTCAAGAAATCAAGAAAACAATCAATCAGCAAAATCAAGCAAACAATCATCAAATCTACATCAATCATCACTTCATCTTGGGATCAAGAAAGCAAACAATTCAGCAATCAAGCATCTCTCTATCAAATCAGCATTCATTCAATCATCATTCACCAATGCATCAAGCCGGAATTCATCACATGATCACTCATCAATCATCTAATCAACAATCACTTAATCATCACTCACCAATACCTCAAATCATCATCCTATCACTCAAGTACAATCAGCAGACATTTTATCAGATCGAAACACATTCAGAAAACAAATACAATTGCCAAGGATGATTGAAGCATTTAGCATAAGTCTAGGATTGACTCATAGAAGTTGAACAACATATACACCAAAGGAATTTATCTTCAGATCAGACATAATACAACACACTGATATTATATCAGATCTACCTTTCTCATCACTCTCATTCTCACAATCAATTGTGGTGTACATACATGCATACATACATACATATATTTTCTTATACATAATAAATAATGCTAAAGTGTATATGATAGAATATAAAATATAACTGACTGTTCGAAACCCATATTACAGGAAGTGTCTGGGGTGTAAGAGGTGTGTTACAAGAGGGTTATGTAAGTAGGCCACCCTAGAGTTGATCATATAACTGGCTCCTAGGGACAAGAGAACACTTACATAGAAGAACCAAGAAACCCCCTTATGACCTTTGCCCAACTCTGCAAGATGGCACTTGTCTTTTGGAGGACGAGACATTGATAGGGAAAGCAGGTACAAGCAACCCACTAAGATGTCTTTACCCACTAAGATGGCTTTGACAGACATCCACTCTTGGGCTTAGTGTAGAAATGGCTTCGGGCGGACCTATCATGTTTCTTCCTCCAAACCCTAATATGTTTGTATAATATTTTTGATAGTATATGAATATGATGTGATCTTATCTAACCCTAATGATTTTATACACACACACACACATATACATATATATAGTGCTTATGTTATGATTGCAGGGTTCAAACCCAGGATCACATTATTTAAAGAAATATTTGGTAAGATCTAACCCTAACCCTAATTTGTTTGACTCGAAAACTACACAGTTGAATCCTGATAGCATTATCACAGGCTTCTCCAAGCTAATATTTTCATGCTCCTGCACCATTCATCAATACAGATACACTGTAGTATATCCCATGGTTTCCAGCTATGTATTGCATTCTGCTGCTGCTCACAAAATGATTTGCACATTTCTATATGATCTTCCCAGCCTGGATACCACATCTGTGCCTTGGTTCCTGCTACTTCCACTTGTGTAGCCACCATGGCTGTTACCCCCTTTAGCAAAGAAAACAAAATGAATAAACATAGCAGAGAAACCATTCCTAGCAGAAAATTACAGAAATGAAATTTTGCAATTCAGAAAAGTTTGAAAGGCACAGGAGTAATGTTTGATGATTACCACATCAAACTCCTCGTCCTGTGAATTTTGAAAATGTAGGGTAATGACATTGCCAAAGGAGAATTTTTTTTGCAATTACTTCAATCAACGTCCTTGTCCATATTTACTTATATTTCATCATATGAGAGTGATTTCAGCCTCCTATTGAACTGAAAACAAGCATTTAACAATTGTTATAAATTGTGACAAATTTTTGTCCACACGATCTTAAGATGTCATTCAAAAACAATGAAAACATAGATATCTATTATGGACTTTACAGATATTAATTCGTTTCATAGTTCATCTGCTCCTTGATCTTCATCACCCTCTTCACCATCAAATTAGATACTCATCATATATATAAGTCTATCTTATGATTGCTTCCTTGGAAGTTCTCTAGTAATGTTAATTTGGAAGCAATCTTAGGTGCCACCTTGACCACGTTATCAACTACATTAAAGTCTTAATAATTTTAATTTGTTTATTCTGTGTTATAAAGCTTCCAATTGATTATCTTCAATGTTCATAGCCTTAATTACAAACCAAAGTATCTTAGTGTTAGTTTCCATGATTTTAGTCTGTTTAATGATTCATCTGCTCTTCGATCTTCATCATTGTCTTCACCATCAGATTAAACACTCATCATAGATAAGTCTATCTTATGATTGCCTCCTTGGGAGTCCTCTAATAATGTTAATCTGGAAGCAATCTCAGATACCACCTTGGCCAAGTAATTAACTCTGTTGAAGTCTTTATGATTTTAATTTCTTCAATGTTTAGCTTTAAGTTTCCAATGAATTATGTTCAGTGTAGCTAGCTATTATTATAAACGATAGGATCTTAATTTGCATTTCCATTATATTCAATTCTCTTAGCTTTTATTATATGTTTCAAATCAAAGGCTTTCATCTCAGCCACTCATTTTTGTCGCTCTTTTGAAAAGAATATTTTGCTCTCAAAAGTACTTCAGGTAGCAGTAACGATGTTGAATCTAGACTTCCATGCAATAAGCCATGGCAATATCTCAAGTACAACCTTATTGAGGAGTTTCTCAGTTCAATGCGATTTAATCACTTGAAAATGTGAAGACTTGAGGCCCTTGTGTTGGTATTCCTGTGCTTCCACTGAGACATTGAACTGTGTGTTTAATCTTATATCAATGATGTTCATTGTCTTCGCCATTTGACACCAATGATCTCATCTATTCCACCAAAAGTTGAATGGGCTGGCATTAATTTGCCTAAGCAAAGATTTCGTTGACCGCTTTCTGGAAATTTTCCATTCTGGCTTGTTTGAGATCTCCTGTTTAATACCTTTACTGTCTGGAACGTTTGTTTGATTACATTTTAAACCAGAACACGGGATTGTAATGTTTATCTTGACATGCTCCATTATCCCCAACCATACACATGTTAGCCATTTTTAGGCTTCATCAGAATTGTTCTAAGCTGTCACGTGGAAATAATCCAATCATACAGAAGCCACAAAACAGATCAATGAATAGAAACAATGAATGATGCAGAAGGGCAAGATATTAATATATTCATCTTTGGGGAAGCAACCAACCAAGCACACAACAGAATTAGAAGCTTAGAGGTAGCAACTTCCCAATTACATTTAAGTAAGATGTATTACAAGACAGTCCTCAAATTGCATGTTAACCCTATGAATAACTTATACTTATTTAGACCTGTCCAAGGTAAATCCACAGCCTACTGGTATTGGCTGGACTCTAGCCCTATCCAACTAACTGAAAATAGTGTGTGCCTGATCTATAACAATACTCACACACAATGAAAGCTGATAACCTGAACAAGAGGTAAGGTCATAAGTTATAACAGTTAATATTTTCACAGTTTTCTCGTGGAGGTTCTTTTCTATTTTTACAGTTGGCAGTGGGCTTGTTATTGATGTCATTAATGGGGAAGAGTCATAAGCTGTTTGTTGTCCATGGTTGAAACATATTTATTTTTGGACTCCTCTCTGCAGTATTATCAATGAATTTTTGTGTCTATTTTTAGATATTTGTTAACAAGGTGGCTTGTATTTTTTTCCTAATTTTCTTTACTCCTGTCAGGCCTTGTACCCATGGGACATTGTGTTTTTAATATTTTATTTCATGGACTCATTGCCTAGGAGCATATTGTTATTTTGAAGATGGTTCAGATTTTATTGAGGAAATTTACATTTGAACTCTAAATCCTGATAGTTTTGCTGTCAAATTATCATAATGTTATATGTATGTTTAAGCTCTGAATCTCAGGAGTTTTTCTGAGAGATTATCTTCAATAGCGTTGTATATGCGCAGTTTCATTGGATATGATCTAATAAAGAGTGCTTTTAACTACAGGTTTGATGAAGTTGCTTTTAGTTTTAATGGTGGGAAAGACTCAACGGTAAAGGCCATTCCTTACCAGTGAAACCTATTTTTTTCACAGTAAGAAGGATCATTGAGTGGTAGATAACAAAATTAATGTCTGTTTTTATTATTGGGATTCTGCAGGTTTTACTGCATCTTCTGCGTGCAGGCTATGCCTCTGTGGAAGCAATGGGAGTAAGAGACAGTGAACATGTACAGTCTAAACCAAATCACGCAATAAGGACAATCTATTTTGAGAGTCCTGGGGCATTTCCAGAAATCAATGCATTCACATATGAGACTGCAGAAACGTGAGCCAATATTTCCATAAGAAGTTATATAATCCTCATAAGTCAAATTTTTTTTTATTGTTGTTCTTTCAACAAAAAATCACAGTTTCCTCATTAGAGACTTTTTGGGTCAGCTATAACCTGCAGATGGAAATAATTCGGCTTGATTTTAAGTCAGGTCTAGAGGCATTGCTAAAGCAAAATCCTGTCAAAGCAATCTTCCTTGGTACTCGTATTGGCGACCCTAATGCGGTATACTGGCACAGGCGAGGCGATGAAATTTTATAGAAAACAAGTTTTCAATTTCGTTCCTATTGTTGTTGAGTTCACAGTGATGCATTTCACTGCTTTGTTTGTATCTTAGTTTCATGTCAGAGTTCCTAAGTTCATAAGATTTTTTTCCCTTGCTGTGGTGTTTGTAGGTTGGACAAGAGCAGTTTTCCCCAAGCTCTGCAGGATGGCCACCTTTCATGAGAGTGAATCCAATTTTGGATTGGTCATACAGGTCTATCTTTGAAAATGTCTATTCACATCATGTTATTCTTGTATATAAATTCTTTGTAACTTTCAAGTGCAATATTTTAAAATTTGTCATTGGTGGAACTTGTTTTCTATTCCTTACAGAGACGTATGGGCCTTTCTTCTTACTTGCAAGGTCCCGTATTGCAAGCTTTATGATCAAGGGTAATACATATTACTAATAGCTGTTTAGACATATATTTTTTAAGGAAGGTCTGTGTTGTCATTTATTAGTCAGATATAGCATGCAATCCATGTGAATTGCAGTCACAATCAGTATTTTCCTTTCTCTACGTTTCACAAATATACTAGTAACTGTAGTATATAACAAACATTCAATCATTTGTATCACATTTACCTGTTCTCTCCAGATATACCTCGATTGGGAGTGTTCATGACACAGTACCAAATGGATTGTTGTGCATTGAGAACTCATCTGGACTCAAGGAAAAATTTAGACCTGCATATTTATTGGCTGATGGAAGGTTGGAAAGAGCAGGAAGGATGAAAAGGCCATCCTTTAGAGTTCGTGATACTAAGGTGGCTTTAAGCAATGGAACGAATGATACTTCGCCTTCAGATAATAGCACATTAGTGGCATCAATAATCAGTGTTGGGGATGAGATTCTGTAAGTTATTTTACCCAAGCCAGCTAAAACATTAATTTTCTTTAGGAATTGTTTCTATTTGTGTTATGACGACTTATATTTTTTAGACCAGATTTTTATATCAGTAATCATAAATTGCCTGCTTGGACCAAGTAATCTGATATGATGTTTTGGTTAGTTGGGCTTTGTTTATCAAATTGATCTAGCTGTGTAATGAAAAAATGTTCAAATTTTGTTGATGCTTGTCTTTTCCTAGTCCAATTAATGGTATAATTCTGTATTATATATTCTATGCATCGAACCTAGTTAGAGCACTTTAATGTTTTTAATTTTGTTTCAATTTGTAACTGGGTTCTTTTTCCATTTTAGTTCTGATAATTTGATAGCATGTGGCCTTGTCTTTTTCATTGGAATACACCTTAAATAAAGTGATCCGTCCTTGTTGTGGATTAACTATGCTCTGTGAATTTCTTTGATTGAAAAGTACATTTATGTTGATTGGTTGAAATGGGACTTAGTTGATTGTTGGTTTGGATTGACAAATACTATCTTAGAGTTTATTTATTTAATTTGTTCTACGGTCTACCATTGTTAGAGTGTTGGTATAATGAAAGCTATTATGTTCTGAATTTGGAACTGTTACAAAGGGGAAAAACAAATAGAGCAAAAAAAGTGATAGCGACAAAGGGGAAAAACATATATAGCAAAAAAATCGGTAGTGACAAAAGGGAAAACAAATAAAGAATAAAGATTGATAATACTGGAAAGGAAATCTGAAGTTTAAAAAAAATAAATTTTTACTGTTGAATTTTAAATTAGAAAACACACTCAACAGGAAAGAAATTGAGACAAACATGTATTGTATCTTGAAAAAATGTTTTAAGTCAGTAATTATTAGTGCTTCTCTGCCTTTCAGGAATGACAGTCTTAATACATTATTCGATTAGCCCATTGCGATTACAAATTAAAACAACCACTAACTGGACAAACTATAGTGTTGAGAGTCTGAGACTCAGATTCAGCAAAAATTCAGCAAACTGTTTTTTGATTCTGCCAAAACTCAACAAATTGAAAAATTATTTAAAATTTGTGTATTTTCATGGAAAACCTTATTATATTGCATCTCATATAAAAAAGGGTATACAGACAAAAACTAATGAGTTAGATCTACCACACACATTT
The DNA here is from genome assembly GCA_027943335.1 of Chamaecyparis obtusa. Classification (NCBI taxonomy): domain Eukaryota; kingdom Viridiplantae; phylum Streptophyta; class Pinopsida; order Cupressales; family Cupressaceae; genus Chamaecyparis; species Chamaecyparis obtusa. The sequence continues at coordinate 758,771 of BSBK01001425.1, read as the reverse complement.
TGTAGACAGAAAAATAAGTAAAAGATATCATGAACTTCATACTTTGAACTCTAATACAAATTAAAATGGAGGAGGAAGCAACACACCAAGAATCAGATATATAAATATTGTCAAATGTACAAAAAACTTATGGAATATGAAATCCATGGCATCAAAACAAATATCAAAACTACAATTATAACACTATGGCTCAAAGGAGGTTGCATCACTCATCCCAACATCATGAAAAGTCATGCATTGGTGTCTAAGATGGATACACATGATGAAGTAGCCATGATATTTGCTTGTGTCTCAATGATTGGTGTGTATATACAAGTGAGGAATTTATTAGTGATTTTTTTGAGGCCTTGAATACTGCATTTTTGGTTGACAAGTTCATTAACAAAGAGGAGTGAAGTAAAATGATAAATGGTTATGTTCTATTTTGACATTATCTAGGATACTAATACATGGGATTCTTCTATGAGTTGTCTATCCAAGGCATTGTTGGTACATGTTGCATTATGAAAATGGCATTTCTTGTCAGTTATGACTTAGGTTGCAATCAACAAGACAAGGATTGTAGCATGCCCACTTTGCTTATGGCGGTCCATGTATTCTAAACAAGTCCAATAAATGATACAAGATATTGTAGCTTTGACTATGAATAGAGATTTGCAACAAGTGATATGTATTTTGTAGATTTTTATGATGATGACTTATTACTTGCTTAGACTAATAGTTTGATGGGGATTTGGGGGCAACACCAAAACAAGGTTGAAGGAAGCACCCCTTACGGGGATTTGGGGGGTCAAGGGGCAGCACCCCTTGTGTGGGTCTAGGGGTAGCGCCCCCAACAGGGTTTGAGGACAGCACGGGGTCAAGGGATGGAGGCCCCGCCACCAAGCCCAAATGAAGACTTTTAAATCTACAAAAATCTTCACGATGCACACTATTTTCATATATTTTTTTTAAATCCATGTCATAAACCAAAAAAGCATTGAAATTTTGTGAGCTTTTTAAAAATGGCCGAGTCTTAGGCCCAAACCCGCCAAGACTTGATTGAGTCTAAGATACTCGACCAACTTGGCTTGCCTCGGACTCGCAGTGTTTTGGCGATTCTGGGTGAGTCTTGCTACTCTGACTTGAACAAACTAGCTCCTAGCCCCCAACCACTTCAAGCTCAGGATCATGATCAGCCTAATTAACCCATGCATGATCCTCCTCTCTAAAAATGAGGTCATCCTTAGTGATCCACTTGAAAGTGGGATAATACTCTAAGTTCACATAGGCTAATTGTGGTGGAGATGTAAGTTGTAATGTACAAATACAAGTCAATTCCACCTTTGCATTGACAACTAGTCATGCTTTTTAGAGTGTATGTTCTCATACATACTTTAGTTGCATTCATAATGTAAAGTGTTGCATGTTTGACACAAAACTTAAATGAAGTGTGAGCAACTTAGTACCCAAAATTTCCCACTATGCATCTATAATTATAAAATTATAAGATTTAAGGTTTATTAATACTATAAATTAAATATTTTATAACTAAGTTGAAAAATATTTAACTTCTTGTAAGGTAGGGTGAAAGATTCCAAATGGATCCTTTCACTGAACTTCTGTAAATTTTAATTAAAATAATAGATTTTCCTGTGCTTTATTTGTGGTCTTAGAGAATCAGACAAAAGTTGCAGAAAGATTGTTTCTTTTTGTATTTTTCTAGATATAAGTAAAACAATAAATAACAACAACAAATATGGAATAGGCTGCAAATAGCGTGCAATAATATAATATCCAGTCAACCAAATAGCTACAAATCGTACCAGGCAAGATATGCAAACAATATGCCAGCAAATGTGTTCACAGACAAGGAGTGATGATGCCAGCTGTAGGGATGGCCAACCACACACCAAAGGGAAGAGAGGGCTGACGTAAGCCAACCAGCAACCACGATGTAATGTCCCTAGTTGGGACCTTACGTAAATTTCTCATTTAAGCTTTGTGTGAACTAATTTTCTGTATAGATTTGTTTATTTATCATTAATTCTTTATATCTTGATATATCATATTTATATTTATAACATATTATTATTTAATGATGTATTATATTTTGATTATTATTCATCTTTAATATTTTATATGATATCAAACAACCAATTAATATATAACCTTGATCAAGAATATTGTAAAGTCCTTTCTTATTCTCCTTTATGTAATTTCCTGCAAAACCGATGTTAGTACATGATATCACACAAAATATATATGACTCGTACTCTACTCTAAGTTAGTAAGGGGAAGTTGGCCCTTAAGGCTGCCTCTGAGTCGGCTTCATAGCGCCCCTGGCTTGAGAGACATTCACTTCCTCTAAGCATTCGGGTCCTCGGCACATCATTCCCAGAACGCTGCCCGTAAGGTCCTCTTGGAAGCAACTAGTTGCTTTCCAACTAGTGGCATTCCAAGCCTACGCATATGCATATGACTGGGTTATCAGTATATATACTACCTACGAGACTAGGGAAATGGCTGAATTCCCACTAGTCCCCTCCAGATACGGGGATCCATCTGTATCATCAATTGTTGAGATATAAATCTCGAGACTAGGAAATTATCATAATTTCTTCTAGCCCCCTCCAGATATGGAGACCATCCTTCGATGAATACTTTATTCATACGTATGGCTCATATCATCACATATATAATCATTAAGATCCATATTAGAAATATAATTGAAAATAGTTCTTTGCATTAACTATGATACAATTATTCATAAAAAACATAATTACATAATCAATATATATATATACGTGTATATGAATATGTATATATATATTCATATACAAGTACATATCCTGAGATTTCACATTTTATACTTATTTAAAAATATATTCTGCATCTTAAATAACACGTAAATAAATAAATAAAATATATATATATATATATATATATATATATAACCATTTATCCATACCTTAATTCGGTGTCTGGTCTGACGTACTGCAGATCTAAATAGTTTAATCCTTATGCTTTTTGTTTTCCCTCTTTTCTTCTTGTGGAATGATGTTGATATTCCTCTTCATGATAATCGTTGCAATTAATATTTTTAAGTTAATCGCTCCCTCCACTGAGAAAGCTGTTTGACTATTTTAATGATTGATCTTCTTATTAATTGTTACCTTCTCAAGGTAATGATATGCTTATTGGTATATGTCTGTCATCACCGCTAATGGATCCATCCATATTATTTGATATCTGCGATAGAAGTCGTCTTCCTACTAGGATGAACTCCTTTCTATTATCGTTGTTGTTATTAACTGCCTGCTGACTGGGTGCAATCATAATCATTTCCACTACTCGATATAGCTGTATATCATCTTGACATTATCGATATTGCTTTCCTTGGTCTCCTATGCTCTATAATCCCGCGTTTCCATAATGGAAAATATAAGTTATACATTATCCATTCTTCCTCCCCTTTGCAAAGGATACAATCTTCAATATATATATACAAGTCCGATAAGAGACGCGTTGGGAAGAGTCATATGGTATGGGATGATTCCTTATGTCTTTTCATCCTCCTCTTAATAACAAATGTTAACCCTAGTCTTTGCATTTGATCTTAATTACTACTTGATGATTTACCATTTTCTGACAACGTAGCTTCACAGATATGCCCCTTTCTATCTCCAAGACACGATGATGCTCGGCTAGTGAATCTTAATCTTCACGATTGTCATTGATAATGACTCGTGCCTACCTTGGGTAATCTTATTAGATGTTACAAAGCCATTAATGGGTAACATTCTTAAATTCACCGATTACTATAATCAATACCACATATTCCGCCGCCTGTAATCATAGATTACCGTTACCATATTAAAAAAGATGTATGATGTTATCCAAGACGAGATTATTCTTGTCAATCTGTACATTCTATAACTGGCAATTGATCCTTCGTTACATCTGATGTTTGATATTGTTTTGCCGATTGGTTATAATAATAAAGCCATGATGAATATTGATGGAGTCGATAATAGTATCCATATCAATCTAAGTTATGGTCTTTATCCGTCTTATATTAGTGGATTTATATTAATATTATTATTAATTAATATTATAGTTTAATAAAATATTTCAACATTGATAATTATTAATGTTGATCAATGGTGATACATATTATATTAATATTGATTATTATGAATATTGATTTAAATAGATAAATATTTATATTTAATGCATTAATATATAATTATATATATATATAATTATATTGTTCATATGTCAATCTATTAATAAATTATTGTCAATATTTCTTTATTAAATTAATATTTTATTTATCCATTAATTTATCTTTAATTATTAATTATTTAATCTTATTCGAGAATGGGGACATTACACACGAGCCAGCTGAAAGGCAGCCGTACGGCTGTTGTAGTCACGCCAAGGCAGCCAGAGATCCCAACGTGCAACCCAATGCCTCCAACGTGCAACAAACAAGTACTCCCAAATGCTGAATTTAATCAATCTCTGTCAACTGCTGAAACAATACTATAGAATGTTGGAAACCATCTATTGGGGTTTGCGTCCCAATAGCCAGGCTCTGGGGTTTGCGTCCCCGTCCTCTAGATTCACTCCTCAGAGCAAAATTGCAAATATCAAGAATGAATATGTTAAAGATAATGAAAGAATGAGCCAACGTCTCTTTTTATCTCCCTCTCAAAGCCAATCGAACCCTAAAGGGAGAATATGCCTTTCCCTTTATTATAAAATGACATTTTCTCAATTAAAAGGCCTTTATGTATAGGAAAAACACCCCTTTCCTCTAATAACATAACTCAAGGTGCCAGAAGGTCTCCGGATGATGAAAATAAGTTATAATAATTCAAGACCTTTCCAATGAGCTATAACACATATGCCTGCCTGACCAGATGAAGCCAAAATCCCCTTATTACTCTAATTAACTATATAAATAGCTTAATTTTAATTTAAATAAATGCAAACTTAGGAAATATTAAAAATATTTCCTTTTATTCAACAAAAAGGCAAATCAACCAAATAATCAGTGAATTGGTCCTGTCACCTGTCTGTGACTGATGCCGGGCAAAGTGGGCCAACTGGCAGTCCCATCCCTAAAACTAGGGATGCTCCTAGAAACTAGGGAATATACCCTGTCACCCTAAAACTGAAAGCGTATACTGGTCCTGAGGAACCCCAAATTTGGTCACTGCGACAACCTCCTAAATTTTAGGAAAATCCCTAAAATTAAGGAACTACCCCGACTGGCTCTCAAACTGACTATAGAACCAACTCCGGTCACTGAGTATCCAGTATGAGTCTCTATCCACCACTGCTAGCCTACGAGACTCCAATAATAGGCCAACTCTCATGATACTGCTAGTCAGACTAGAGAGGGGACATGACATAGGGAAATAGGGTTTGCTAGCCTATGCATGCAAACTTGGAATCTTAGGCCTATTTCCCATTTATATTGAAGGAAAATGATCCACTTGGCTCAAGGTCTTTGGGCACAAGGTGAATTCAGTGGTCCTTCATGATGAGTTGAAGGTGACTATGCAAATGTTGAAGATGAATGCAAGATCTAGGGAAAAATGTGATGAAATGATGACTTTTAGTATGCATAGGAAAATAGAAAACTGATAGGTAGATTCTGGTAGAAGATTTGTGTAATACAAATGACAATTGACCTATGATTTGAATTTCAAGCAAAGTCATGGGGACTCGGATGCCTTGGGCGTCTCACTCTCGGGACTCAGACGCGTGGAGCATGTTGCTCTTGGCTGCTTCAAACCTAACGATAGGCGGTCTGTAGTTCCCCTAATCCTTAGTGTGTACCTTTGTTTGTGCATCTGCCACCTATTCCTGTACACAGAAAAGAGAGAAAATGTTGGGCTGAAAGGGGTTTTCCTAGGTCAAACCTTGGTTTTGAAATTAACCAGAAATTGAAATCAAAGAGTGCTGATGTATAGCAAAGGCTAGATCTGAGAATTGAAATGTCTTATACCTTGTTGATTCAATGCTCTTTGAATATGATTTATAAATGTTGACGCAATAACATGACTCTATAAGACCTAAGAGGGAAATCATGAACACATGCTTGCATGGAGGTTGTGGAAGTATGCCATTATGCTAGATCTAAAGAAGAAGGCCTTGATTGTTTGATGCTTGTATGCTCAAGAAGTTGATTGCTTGAGCTTGATGTGTAATTGACAAAGACGGTTAGATGATGCCAAAATGAGGGGGGATAACTTTCCTTTATACATTTCCTTAGCATTTCGGGGTGCTAATTTTGGAGCAAGCTGATGCGGGTTCAAATTTCCCACTCATATAAGCTAACCATTGCATGGTGTAATGTCCCTCCAAAGAATCATCAAAACATAGGGTCAAATATGCACTAAATAATTTTTTTTTGAAACATGAAAATAACATTAAGAACACAAGTGCATCCATAACCACAATGCATAAGCAAAGATGGAAATATATAAGGAAGTAACCTACGATCGTCACATGATTGTGCACAAGCAGAAGACTTAAAGCACTTCCATGGGTTCCATGATAACCCGAAACACACTTGGGATAGAGTACACACGTCCATGAGATTGCCCAACAAGGACTCTGACAATGTCCAACAAATCACAAGAGGCTAAGTTGGCATCAACCCACAGCTAAACATAGAGGAGACTAAGCCATCCTCAAAATCCATCTAAAAGAGATTCATTTTAATCCCAAATGAAGTGTTCCTAAGATGATTAAATATATATGTTCATTGCCTTCTAGCCATCAAGGAACCAATAACATCCAACAAGCAGGCCAAGGTCACGTGGCAAGAGACAAAGAAGCAAATGACACAAGTAACTGGGCAGAGACGCCGGTCTGCGAAATCGCCAGTTCCCACGCAAACGCCAATCTAATTGTTGGTAAAAATCTGAGACAAAAAAGTCTTAGACAAGAGAGGTGGTGATACCACTTTGTGGAGGAAATGACGATCAACGCAAACACCGATCTACAATTTTCTTAGAAAACTAAGGAAATAAAAGCAAATTCCTATGCTGACTCTAATGTTATGGCTAAAATACAACTAGCTCCACACCAGGGAGTACCGGATACACATGATCGATGCCTTAATCACTCACTCGATTCAAGCAATAAATGACAAAATTGATCTAATCTATTGAGCATATCACCATATAAACGTAAATCACTGAAACATATAAGCAAGGGGATAGAATGAGCACATTATGTTGAACTTTGTCACTGGAAGTAGTCCACCACCTATACATCAGTCCCTAGTAGTGACGTGCAATGCCACCCAACCATGTGGTACCCTCAGGCCTACCCCACTGTGCTCGTGGAGATAGTCACCTGGCCACACACACAAGGTACACAGTCAAGAATGGTCAACACACACACCAATCAAAGGCAAAACTCAAGTAGTACAATGATCCCAATGCAAACACACAGATGAAAAAATCATAATGTAGGTACACCAAGGTCACTACTCAGACCTAGACAAGGTATGGTGACAAGAATCAAGAATAGAGTGTCAACACACGGCTCGTGTAGGCTCGTGCAGTCCTCTCATCAAGGATGTTCTACTGAGCCATATCAATGTCTATAGACAACAAGGCTAATTTGTACCATATCAACATCCTTAAACAATGACAAGGTATTATGCCATATCAACATCCATAGATGGCAAGGCAAGACATGCCCTATCAATGTCCTCAAATGACAACAAGGTAGTCGTATTAAGTCTTGTATTATGTTTTACCCCATTAATTAAGTTCTCAGTTCTTATTAAGAATTTTCCCGAGGTTACCTTGGGACCCTTTTGTGCCCCAATTTGCCTTGGAGAGCCACTCCATCCCACTACTCTACACCAATCGTCACTAATACAACAATGCAAAAAAAGAGGCTCCATGTCCAAAACCAAAGAGACGAAGTAAGCTCCATTGGTCTTAACCAAGAGCATGGGTCCCTCAGGATCCCAATAAAGCACACTCAATTGTGCTCGTGACGCAGTCTAAATACCAACACCACTAACTCAAGATGCAATCACAATCAAACATCAAGCAAGACCCAAAAGGGAAGAAAATGACGAATTACTTGTGCACAAGGGACACTCAACCAACCTCTTTGCTAGGAGCACGAATTCCAAGGTGAATCCAATATCAACAAACAACACCCATTCATTGGTCACAATTATAGGATTAATTCGCAATCCCAAATTAAAAGGAAATCTAAGAAACATACATGGATTAAATTTCAGTCCCGAAGGTCCTCACCATTGGCGATATTTCAAAAATAGCTAAAAATTCGAACTTCGAATAAAGCAAAAAGGAGAAAACACATTTATTCTACGATACCCAACAACACATTGGTCCAATAAAATTCTTGTTCCGGGCCCACACGAAAAAAGGGGCAGCATAACACTATAAAAACCATATAATTGAAATTACAAAATCATGGAATAAACATAGAGGCCCAATTGGGCAATGGAATACAATGAGATTGTGGGGGAATACTAATTCTCATCCCACGGAAGTAAAGAAATTTATCTCAAATCAAAAAACGAAGCAAAACGAAAGTTATAGGAAGTCCTATCTCACCCAATGGTGGGAAAACGAAAATGGGCGAAAGAAAATGAATTCTTTGTGCAAATGAAAACGACTCCAAACAAAAGGAAGCAATTGCAGCACGAATCCAACAAACCGCTACCCACAAAAATCTGACGAGCAGATCAAACCCAATGAGCAAAAGATCAATTTTCTCTACAAACTGGAGCAAAATCCAATTTCTCAAAAGAAAAAGTGTGGAAAATGAATATTTTTCCACAATATAAAGTTACTTTTTGCCAAAAGGCCAAAAAGGGCCAAAATCATATAACTTAAAATAGTTAAATTAGAACTATAGGCTTCCCAAAATCCCCACCAAATAATTAATCAATTCCAATTAAATGGAATTCAATTACGACAAATTTGTCGGTAAATAAAAATAACCTCAAAACATTAAAATCAACATTTAATTTATGAACCTGATGATGAAAGATGATGAATGAACCTGACGGGGTGACTTACTAAAAATTGACACTCCCTCCAAGAATCTTGAAGCCCAAACTGGAAGCTGAAAATAAAAACTGAGAACAGCATTTAATTCCTCTAATTCATCTGAGCTCATCGGAACCGACTGTTGACTTACTATAAATAGTAAGTCCCTCAAAATGGGGCTAAAACCCACAACATGGCCCTCTAATCACTAGTATTAGCCTACAAGGACCCAGTGATAGGCTAAATCCATTAACTCAGATGCTCGCTCAAAATGGGGACATTACAAAGACCCATCGATTTTTGCAGTCATCTATGGCTCATCTAGGAGCCATGATTGTAATTAACTGCGTTGAAATTTTGGAAGTTTCGATCAGTTTTCATCAGCTATAGTTGCAGGGTTTGAAAGTGATAGCCAACAAATAAAAACGAAGCCTTTAGAGAGGAGATCACGGGTTCTAAAAGGCAGCCGCTTCAGCAAATACAACTCATGTAAGCCAAGAACAACCGCCTATTGTTTGAGACCCAACACATGCCATAATTGGGTCCATTTTTGGTCACAAGGATAGGCGACTTTATGAATTTCAGAATGTGTAATAATCTGAAGCTATAATCAATGAACTTCAGTAGCTATGCTAGCTTCCAGGTTCTTTTGGTGATGCTCGATTTCATTCCTTGCATTTCCAATAATTGCAATTGTATGCAAATCATATTATATATTGAATAAATTGGAATACTTCTGCATTGATTTGTAAGAGATAGTTTACTTTCATGCATTGTTATTTATATTTCAATACTCATAAAAGTACATGATCTCAAAAGCAAAAGAAATTGAAAACATTGCAAAACATTCAAAATTGGTCAGTTGTCAAAGAGATAGGGTTTGAGCTAGTACGACTCATCACTGTACACACACACACATATATACTTAGACAAATATGAATGAAGAGTTTACCATGGTTGTTCCTTTAAATTGATAGGAAAGGATCCAATGCACTTAAGTTAATTAAGGATCAATATTTCTTTATTAAACTCAAGATGAAAAAAGAAAACCAACTCTACAGTACCAAGGCAACAATCCAACCCAAGACATGATGATCAAATATTCAGTTATGGTTCCTGTTCAGATGGCATTTCTGAGCTTCATCACATGTCCACATCCTCTCACTTTGATGAGACTATTTCCCCACTCGTGGGATTGATCTTCTTGTGCATCCACTGACAAGGAAGGATTCATTATCTTCATTATCATAATCTTATAAGCAATAAACCATTTAGAACATTGCAAAACATTATCCATTGGCCAATAAAATACCATGTGAATATTATTAACTAAATATTTCACATAAATAAAAATATGATCGTATTAATCATAATCCCTTAATCAAATAAACAAAATCCACTTAACTAACTTCACACTCTAAATGAAACAGTTATTAAAAAGGTTCTTAAGGAAAGGATGTAACAACACACACACGCACACATATACACATACATATACATATACATATACATATACATATATATATGTGTGTGTGTGTGTGTGTATTTATTTATTAATATTGCAAACATAGCTATAATCTCAGCTAGCTAGTCTAGTTCTGCTGGAAAACAATTTTTAACAGAAATAGAAATCAACCAAATAAAATACAATACTTCATATATAGTAGTTGTCTTTTTATATAAAAAATGAATGATTAAATTTATTCTTATAACAATTTGGAAACAACACCAGTATTGGTTTGATAAAATATACATGTGTAAACCATTCATGCACTAATTGTTAACACTGAAGTATGTGATGTATCTTTTCCTTTTGTTTATATTATCAACTGATCCTTGAGGCTGCAATGATTTCCTTAATTACAAGCTTTTTAGTCTCTAGCTGGTAAACTCATGATATTGAATGCAAGGGTCTTGTGTGTGAATAGCATAACAGCTGCTTGTGTAAATGTATAGAGAAAATATGCATGAAGATTTCTCTTGCCACTAACATAACATATTCTTTCAGAGATCAGAAAGAGTCACAATAAACCATCTGGAAACAGTAAAATGGACGAAAGGTGCCATGTTGTTGATCTCAAGTATCAAGTATATCTCTAACTAGAACTGTACAACTACTACAATAATATGTGTTCAATTTAAGAAACATCTAATAGAGGCATTTTATCACTAAAAAATTTAAACACATAATACGTGGCTTTTATACGCTTATGGTTTCATTTTGTGGTTATTATCGATTCACTTTTTGGGAGGACTTTGTGGGAAAAAGGCTTTTTTCTTTCATATTGTTCATCTTTTATTTGTTTATGCTGAGAAACGTTATATGGATAGAGCTTAGTTAAGCCGCTTTCCGTAGCATCCAACTAGTTTGGCAAGTTCCAATTTATTTTCCCTGATTTCTTGAGCTTTTTCTGCAGGCGAGGTGCTGTAGAGGATCACCTTGGATCTTCCTTGAGCACAAAGCTTCACTCCATAGGTTGGGCTGTCAATTATCGGGCAGTGGTTCCTAATGATGTAAGGAATATACTTGCCCTTTCTGAAAAAGTGATAGATGCACTTTAAATTTTTGAGAAAACAAGAAGGCAGGTGAATTATTTTGTTTGTTTTTCTCATCATCTTTAAACTTGCATTATCCCAGATGGGCACCACCCTCCCTCTTCCCCCAACAAAAAAATACCGGTGTTGCCCTTGTGGCACGATTGTATTGGTTTCTTTTTCATTCTATCTAATTGATGATTTCATTTTAATTTCTGTTGAACTGGACTCATGGCTGTTAATCCTGTGGGGCCATGAACTTGCTTGGTTTATGGAAGTTTCCTTTTTTGGGGCCATGTGGTTTTTTTAGCTCCTGGCACTGTGGGTTTGACTTTGAGGTGTGATTCCATGCTGCCCATATTTTTGATGGTCTGCCTGTATGCTCTAATTCTTGGTTTTAATTTAGAGTCTTTTGATAAAAATGCTTGCATCAACGTTTTGGCTTTAACCATCTTCCTATGGTTTACTTTTATTGGAAGGACTCTTTTCATCTTAGTTGGCTTTTCACATGTTACATGTTTGGTGTTATATTCATTGTTTTCCTTTTGTTAAATATATGATGTGCTATGTTAGTGATTTTAATTCCTTTACCACCTTTGCACACAAGTATTCATACACCAGGCTTTGATGTGCATGGGAACATTCTATAATTGAGGAATAGCACATTTAACTAGTTCTTTATCTGTTCTTTATGTGCAAGATCATACGGTGCAATTATTTGATATTAGTAGGAGGAGCATACAAAACACCAATGTCAAAAATATTTTTTTTTATTGAATTGATTTTATACCATTGACTAGTCACATCCTAAAAAATTAAATATCATTATTTTTGTTAGAAGCAATTGAAGGATATGGACATTGTGCTTTGGAAATAGGATAGAAGAAAAGGCAACATGCTTGGAAACTAATTCCATGATGTAGCAATTAGAAACAGTTGGCAGGTACCTTTTTAGATTGCGAAGAGACTTAGAGTATTGCTTACTATGAAGTAAAATTGAAGAATGTAGACACTCTAGTCTGTATAAATTAATTTGTGTTGTGTTGATTGTTGATGAGTGTTTTGTGACCACACCAACACAAAATAAAGTGCCAAAGGACACTATCCTCTCTTGAGCAAAGACACCATGCATGTTAAGATTGCAAAAAAATCATAGAGGTGACTATAAGGTTCCTACTTGTATACTTGCGATTATATGTGGATATGAGCTCTTTTGGCTTGATTTATGCTGGTAATCCAAGAGGACTTATGCTATTCACTCTAGATTTATCAAAGTTTGTGCGAATGATATGGCAATGTAGGTGCTTGATCCTATTCTAACAAAGCTTTGAAATAAAATTGCAAAGAGGGTAAGGGTTAGAGACCCTATTCTAATCCTAGAATACAGGAGATAATGAACGACTTTATGAACTCTACTAAGCTTTGTCATCAACTTCCACCAAGCTAGTGCAATCTTCTTTCTGAGGTAGATAATTAATATTCAAATCATTGTTAACAACATCAACACCATCAATAAGATGCATATCAATGAGTGAACAACAATCAAAGTTAAGCTTATATTTAGATTCCAGTTGACCAGACAAAGTAACTTACAATCAGCAAATCACGAGTACTATGGATTAGGTGAGTTTCACTAAGATTCATTAGCAATTGCTTTCACCCAACTAAAGTATTTAAAGCAAATTCTAAACTAAACACTTAAAGAAAATCTTTAAACTAATTTGAGAGATCAAAGAACCACACAACACTCCACAATCTTCACTAAATCACCAAACTTCAATGATCTATTTCAATTATGGCAGCATCAAAGTGACAATTTTTTTATTTATTAAAGCTAGTTCAAAAAGATGAAACAATAGAATCTATATTAGCATACTGTTTATCTGATCAGTCCATGAAACACTGAGTTCATTGTCTATACAAAAACCGATAGCTTATGTCTAATCTAGCATCTAAGACAGTTCATAATATAAAAGAGCCTGTATCTACTAGAGTTTATCAAAGTGACAATTCTCCAAAGACTCCCATACAAATGAGAGGAGTGGGGTTTATATAGGAGTCTCAATTACATTCAACGACTCATATTGATTAGAAATCAATGGCCAAGATCTTCCCAATATAGCCCTAATTAGGGTTGCTACAAACATTAAATACACTGCAGCAGCATGGGATATTCCCCAAGAGCCAATAAGAAAATAGGAGGATGCCTAGTCATCCAACAAGTCATCATCCAGAATGTGCATGCCTTTATCCTTCTTCCTTGTAGCAAATTCGATGAACTTGGACATCACTTTATCAAGTTCCTCCATTGCAATACTCGGTAAACTGTTATGTTGCAACTCAATTATCTCTAATCCTTCCATGCAAGTATCAAGAATGCTGTCCCAATTTGATGTATGCTTCTGCAAATCGCTGTTGGAGACCATGAGAGAGACAAGACCATCCAATTGATCTTTCTTAATGAATTTGATCCCCTGAAAGTAAACGAATTTCAATTCCTCCTTCAATTCCTATAAGTACAACTTGCTTGAAACATCAACATCTTGACCCAATACCTCCTTGATTGATATAAGGATCTTTGGATGTATGTCAAGGATAGGTCCTTCGATCTCAAGGTAATCCCCTTGTGCATGATCAAATATGGATTTCCTCATTGCCAAGGAACAATACCAATGATTGAAATCATATGCACTCCCTTCTTCAATTATTCCTTCTTGAATGAGTGTTGATTTGGAAATCTTCCCTCAGTGGAATTGTCTTTTTTTGCACTGGTTGAAATTCCTCCCATACCCCTTCCAAGTTTTGAACCTTGTCCATGAGCAACATAATCCTATCATGAGCATGAACTTTCATAGCATGAAAATCCATGTCCATAGGGACTTTTGGCATTTTGACCTTGATCCTTATGTGTTGGAGTGGAAAATCGATCCCCATGGGGACTAATGGCCTTTCCAATTTGTTCTCTTTCCAAGAGTGGAAAATGGACCTCCATAGGGACTTTTCATCAGGATTTAGTGGAAAATCTATTTCCATAGGGACAAATGTTCTAAACTTGGCGGAAATTTGATCCTCATAGGGACTTTGCACTTTGCTTGCAAGATTTCTTGACACTTGGGAATTTTCCCTTAGGACTTGACAATTTTTGCATTTTATCCCTAGTAACTTTAAACCCCAGAGACTTGTCTATGCTTCGAACCTTGGTGACTTGAAGATTCGACCACTCCTCAGTACTTGAAGCTCGAAGTTGACACTTCTATTGCCAAAAGACTACGACTAACAAAGGAAAGAGGGGGTCCCCATTTGCAATGGGGTGATGGTGTGAAGATGTCACAACATTAATAAATTTGTACCCAACTTTGTGTATTATAACAATCACTTCTAGGCTTGTTATTAGTTGCTAAAAATTGGTTGTTAGTAGTTGCCAACACTTGTGTTATAGCCAAGTATTTTAATTATGCTTCTCATAGCCAAGGAAGGCATTCTAATTGTATACGTTGTCCTCTTTGTTCTACATTTGAATTGTATAAGCACTACCTTGAATAAAGCGATCAATGTTCCTTGTATGCAATTTCTTGGTATGTTTTGTTGTACTCTATCTATATTACAATCATTGGTGTTATTGTGTGACAGTAAATGTTGGCATTGTTGCTTACAGAAAGTCAATTCATATTCATAAAGAACCAATGTTAGTCAATAGACGCTACCTATTGTTGATTACATTGGACACTAATAAAAAATTCATGCCTTTAAGCCCGAACAAAGGTAGGAGAAGGACATAGTGTAGTTAGAGTGAAGACCATGAATTTAGATGATCTTTTTGATAGGCGAAACAACAACAATAAAGAAGGTTGTGAGAAGCAACTAACTTTAGAAATCCATTAGTACAATTACATTGTCACAATCAATTTGTAAGTTGGAATCAAAGCAAAAAAGCCATAGTTGAAGTTGTAGTTAGGGTCAAAGGCATAAGAGTGTCCACTTGAATACAAACATGCGAGTGGCTTGACCAGACAACTCTCTTTTCTTGAGGAAGGGTGCATGAATCTTGTCAATCAAGTTTGGTTGGAGGAAGAAGCAAATAAATCTAGAGTCAACTGAGACCCTTTAGAAAAGGGATGTTTTCATTGTGAATTTGAGTCAACAGACTGCTTGGTAGATGAAGAATGGGAAGCTATAATGTCCCCAATTTTAATAAATTATTTTAATTAATTAATGGTCCCATAATTTAAATAATATTATAAGTGGACCTTTAATTAATTAATAAAGGGGCCCATTTTTATTATTGTTATCTGTAGTTGTTTGCCTTGTTGGTGTTCTTTTGTAAACCTTTGGGAGTTTCTTCGAAGGTGTATTTATAACCGACATGTAGGAAGTTGTTTGTATGTGATTTGGAATATTTTATTTGTATTACGAATTCCAGTTAAAGTTACGTTGTTCGCCATTTCGGAGGTGAAAGATCCTCCCTATTTAGTTTGTTGCAGTTTCGGTGGTTCACAACCACCCTAGTCTGCCATTGGAAATATCATTCCGATATTTCACTGTGTGCTCCAAATTTGTGAAGTCTTCTGTAGAAGACAAATTTGTAGTAAAGAATGATATCTGATATTTGTTCGAGAATGATTGTAATATGAAGTGCTATCATTATTGAATATGGATTTCTACTTGCATTGTTGGTGTTTTGACGACTATCTATCTAGTGTACCTTCTTGTGCCAAATTGTGTCAATCTTGCATAATATATTTGTGTTTGTTTCTTCATTGTCCGTGCACGAAGAAAGATCACTGGAGGATAATCTGTGGCTATAGATTCCACATGGAGGATGAGCAATTTAGGCCATACGACCTTGATCCGTACACAACCAACACTGAAGCAATCCTGGTGTTCGTACATCACCGTATGACAGTTAGGAGCCGATTGGGAGTTCGTACGACAAAGGGTGGACCGCACAACAATTATTGTTGCCACTGTACGACGTTGAAGATCGGATGACCGTACATCACATCTAATGACCGTACGGTAGAGTGTGAGACTTCCCTGTTGCTCGTACGACAGAGTATTGATGCCTATCATTTTTCCATATGCCTGCACGAAAGAGGTAATCGAGAGTGTATGTTGTATGACAAAATCTGTCATAAACCAGGCCGAGGACTCGAAAAGGTTGTGTGACTGGTTGGAACCATTTAATCAACAATTTGGAGGGGTGCCAGCATAATCGTACGACTCTTGTTGGCATAGGTACATCACAGTGGTATTAGAGATGGTGATCTTGCTAGCCTGTTGGGATGATTGAGAGATTTTGGGATCTGAATCACACTATGGCACCCAATAGCAATGAAGAGTGGTGGTTGAAGGCACTACAAAAGATAGGAAGGGAACTCGATGATGGTATTGACCTTCCTCTAGATATATTGGAAGTATGTTTGGGTAAGATGGACCAATCACCTTCAAGATTCATACAGAAGATCCTTGCTTCGATTAAGGTTGCCTTAAGTCAACCCAGTTTGTTGAGACACCATGACAAGGAAATCAATTTGGCCGCTGTAGCATGTCTAAGTGAGATTTTGTGAATCCCAGCTCCTCGAGCATCGTATGATGATGACACCCTGACAGAGATATTGCACTTGATTATTGATAGCTTTCAGAGCCTGGATGACATCAGTAGTGATCCACTTTCCAAGAGATTTACAATACTGGAGAACTGTGCAAATGTCAAAGTAAGTAATCTCCTCTTAGATCTAGGATTGCAAGATTTGATTTGCAATATGTTTCATCATTTCTTGCTCACGATAAAGGAGCACCATGATAATAAGATTTTCTCTTCCATGGAGAATATTATGATTTCATGTATTGAGGAGATGGATATAATACCCCAACCTATCATATCTATGCTATTGGCTGTTCGTAATCTAGAATGTATTCCTTCAATTGTGGCATGTAGATTGGTCAATAATTTATTCAAGCATAAGCATTGTGAAGAAAAATTGAATTCTCATTTGCACAAGTGTGAGGAAGTTGGTGACGACAATAAGAGTGATGCACTACTTGAAGAACATGAAGAGCCACGCGAGGATATGCAAGAATCTGTTGCTAACCCTACAAGTGGAGAAAACCTAAGTCTACACGACAAAAGCAAGGTTGAAGAAGATACTTGCATGGAGCTTGTCTGGAAGACAACATTGATCAATCAGCTGCATGAAGTAGACACTACTAGTGATCCTTTTTATGGGCATGACCGCATGAAGATTTTGGATTAGAGCTCCGATGTGTTTTATGATTGGCTTCTGTGGGATGCTGATGACTATGGGCATGGCAATGTTTATATCACAGTGGAGCAACGAAAGCTTGATGGAGAGTTACTCTCCACTGGTATGTTGGCATTGCCGACTAGCATGGTGGCAGTGTCGACTGGTATGGGTGTGATGGTAGTGTCGAGTGGTATGGTGGAAGTGTCAACTGGTATGGTGGCAGTGCCTACTGATACGGGTAGGGTGGCAGTGCCAATTGGCACGATGGCGTGTCGACTGGTATGGGTATGGTGGCAGTGCCAACTGGCATCGTGATAATGTGAATTGGTACGATGGAAATGTCGACTGGCATGGTGGTAGTGTTGACTAGTACAGGTACCGTGGCAATGCCTACTAGTATCGTGGAAGTGTTGGCTAGCATGGTGGCAATGTCAATTGGTACGGGTATAGTTCCGACTGGCATCATGGCAGTGCCGACTGGTACAGTGGCAGTGCTGACTGACACGGTGGTAATGCTGACTGGCATGGTGGGAGTGCTGATTAGTATGATGGCAGTGTTGAGTAGTACAGTGGCAGTGTTGATTGGTACAGTGATAGTGTTGGAGTGCAATACATTCGGTGAAAGCATTGGACTTGTGCTGATGCAGACCATCACCCATTTGTGTTTGATAGTCAAAAGCTCTCACGAGTCATGCATGTGCTAGCCAAGTTTAGGCAATACCTTGTTGGAGCAAAACTTGTTGTGTAGACGAACCACAACAGTCTGAGATACTTCCTGGAGCAAAAACACTTGAACTAGCAACAACATAAATGGATCTCGGTAGATTGCAAGGCACATCTGCTGGTCGAGGACTCCAAGAATTCTTTTGCGGGCAAAGTGATGGAGGATATGCTCAAACCCTTGACAAAAGCAAGGACAAAGGGAGATTCAGAGTGGTACGACACAGGGTCAACAATGCCGAGATTGCTTTTAGGTAGAGATCCCCTTCGAACAGAGATCGCCTTCGGACCGAAATCCCCTTCGAGACATTACAATGGTGCAACATAGGCTTGACAATGTCGACCTTCCTTCTGAGGATCGAGAAACAAGAATTGGATAGGCCCTCTTTGGTTGAGTCACTAAAACAGATCAAGCAGAATTGGGTTGATGGTGGATGGCAGATTGGTGTGCATGATTGCATGAAGGTTTTGGATCGGAGCACCGAAGTGTTTTATGATTGGCTTCCATGGGACCTTGGTACCTTCGGACATAGCAATGTTTATACCAAAGTGGCACAATGGAGGCTTGGTGGCGGTCTACTCATCTTGACTGAATCCAGTTATGCACATGTGATCCTGAAGCAGCATAGAGCTTTCAGCAGATATAGCTATCCACATCCACGCATGGTTTGGGATCTCGGAGTTTGCAGATTGCTTGAGGATAAGCAATCTTTGGGCGGTGAGGATTTGTAATGTCCCCAATTTTAATTAATTAATGTCCCAAAATTTAAATAATATTATAAATGGACCTTTAATTAATTAAGAAAGGGGCCCATTTTTATTATTGTTGTCCGTAGGTGTTTGCCGTGTCGGCGTTCTTTTGTAAACCCTTGAGAGTTTCTCAGAAGGGGTATTTATGACCAACATGTAGGAAGTTGTTAGTATGCGTTTTGGAGTATTTTATTTGTATTATGAATTCCAGTTGGTGTTTTGTTGTCCACCATTTCAGAGGTGAAAGATCCTCCCTATTTGGTTTTTTGCAGTTTTGGTGGTTCACAACCACCCTGGTCTGCCGTTTGAAATATCATTCTGATATTTCACAGTGTGCTCCAAATTTGTGAATTCTTCTATAGAAGACAAATTTGTAGTAAACAACGACATTTGATATTTGTTTGAGAATGATTGTAATCTGAAGTGCTATCATTATTGAATATGAATTTCTACTTGCATTGCTAGTGTTTTGGCGACTATCTATCTGGCGTACCTTCTTGTGCTAAATTGTGTCAATCTTGCATAATATATTTGTGTTTTTTTCTTCATTGTCCGTGCACGATGAAATATCACTGGAGGATAATTTGTGGCTGTAGATTCCACACTGAGGATGAGCGATTGAGGCCATATGGCCTTGATCTATACACAACCAACACTGAAGCGATCCCAGTGTTTGTACATCACCGTACGGTAGTTAGGAGCCGATTGGGAGTCCGTACAACAGAGGGTGGACCGTACGTCAATTACTGTTGACATCGTATGATGTTGAGGATTAGATGACCGTACATCATATCTGATGATCATATGGTAGAGTGCAAGACTTTTGTATTGACCGTACGACAGAGTATAGAGGCCTATCATTTGTCCGTACGTCTGCACGAAAGAGGTAATCGGGAGTGTATGCTGTATGACAAAATTTGCTATACACCAGGCCAAGGACTCAGAAAGGTTGTGTGACTGGTTGGAACTGTTCAATCAACAATTCAGAGGGGTGCCAACATAACCGTACGAGTCTTGTTGGCATAGGTACATAATAGAAGCGTTCAAAAGGAATGGAAAGGTTGAGGGTGTGGACATGTTGAAAAATGCCAAAGGAGTAGATGAATGTCTTGATTAGAATTTCTTGAGCAGAGGAGTGTTTTAGACATTGCAACCACATCAAACAATGATGATTCCTCTAGCATGTTTGACTGTTATAGGGCAATGTTGTTGACATTTACTAGAGATAAATTTGAAGACCTTGTAGGGAATTATAAAATTTGTAGTGCCATATGGACTTGAAATGGGCAGATAGACCAATGGTATTAGTTAATATGTTTTCTAGCCACATTATCAAGAGTGGGGATTGATTGGTATATTGATATTCCAAATACTAGAAAAGCCATGTAGAATAGACTAAGGAAGGCATTTGAACAAAATCTCAAAGCTTTGAGGGATGACAATGATTGTTGTTGAAATTTATATTGCCTATAAGGGTAAGCATGAACATGTACAAGCTTATAATAGGAGGCTTAAAGAATTATTGAGGAGATTGGACAAGGAATCGATTGATGGGTAAAGAGGTGATGGCTCATTGAAGGGTTGATACCCTCTCTATGGAATAAAATGAAAATAGTATCTCCATCATATGAGGATGCATACAATTGTCATACCTTGCCTAGGGTTAATATGAAGCCGACCTAGGGTTTAAATGTAAATAATAGAGGATTAATAGATAACTGTGAGCCGAATCCCTTTGGACTATGAGAATAATCTTTCTATGTAATGGACCGACCCATGTTAAAAATATTAAAAAACAAAATTATTAAATAAATTATCAGTTGGTTAAAACTGACCCTTGGCATTTTTGGTGCCCCATTTCAGAATGCAAATAAATTAAATAAAATCATTTTTTGATGCCTTAGCCGACCTTGCTTATAGTGAGGTAACCATTGGCAAAGAGGTGCATGCGTTGGCATAAATAAGAGGTGATTTGAAAGTCATTCAATCAAGCAATTCACTGAATATCATTCCCATTCAAGTAGATTTTAAGCAGAGGATAGAACAGACCTAAGTAGTATAAGTGAACAGATATTAATGAAAATTTATTGCAGATCTATGAGCAGATATTATTGGTGAATCATTACTGTTATGCCCTGATCTGACATCAAACCTGAAAGAGAAATTGTCTTACAGTAGTAAGACTTCACAATTTCTTCTCCTAATATTAATAGTGAATTAACAGCAGTTTGTGATCACCATAACAGATTGCATGGAAATAGGATTGCTGCACATATTTAACAAATAATAATTTCCTTATGAATTGATCCTCTCCCCTTCCTCTAGCAGCGATCCCTTCGAAAATGAACAGGGGATTACTTAGACTTAACAATAATAAGTTATGAAGAGTGATTAAGCTATGGAGAGGTGTGGTTGGCAACAAGGGTCATAATCTGGCAATGAATGGGTATGCCCACTCCAAGTTCACAACCTCGAAAAAAGTTCATAACCTTCCAAGTCCAATGGAGGGATACAAAAAGACATTGCCCAACATTCAAGGAAGGATTGAATCGACAACAAAAGCAATCAGATATACTGCAGAGCAATCTATGAGATAATCTTTTAATTTAATGTGGTATGAAGAAGTAGTTATACTCATGTATTTATGTCAATTATGTATAGATATATAGATATATATTTGTGCCAGATTATATGCAATCAAAGAATGCTTAAGTCTAAATATCAATATGAATTTCTGTAATAATCGATCATGTGGAGGGAAGGAAGGGAGTGCAAGGAGGGAGTGTTGGCATTATGATGGATTTTGGTGTTAAGATGTAGTGTTGATGTTTAGGAGTTTGTCATTAATGGCAACTCTATCGTTTCTATCGATTTGATGAATAGGTTGTAGATACTGATCAACTGGATGGATAGGTAAAGGCAAAATAAGCTAAGTGTTTTGACTGGTAAGCAGGAAGGTAGTAACAAAGAATGTTTTGCGTGGTGGTTGAGATAGATGACACTTTGGGAGGTGTGATTGTTCCTGGTGGATTACCAGGGTTAGATAACTACAGTTCTACAACCGCAACCGATAACTCAATGTTTTGGGTGAGTTAGTATTTTTGTGATATGATAAGTGTGAACCGACTGTGTTACTGATTGGTTCTTGATGATTAGATAATCGAGGCAGTTGATTTTTGGGCGGACATGTTAATATGTTTTGGGTAATACATTTTGGGCCGATGTGTTAGGTATGATTGGCGCGGTTTTCCATAAGCTAGGTCAATATTGTGGACCAACTTGTAAAACGTTTTTCAAGTCTTAACCGACTTAAGAACAACAATATAAAGGTGAACTAAATAACATGATTTAGGGTTGCGGTCGTGAGTTTGGGTGTTGCGATCAGAGATAGAGGCAGTACAGTGCGCTAGAGTGCAAAGATTGTAGTGGATCTGACAGGCAAGCAATGCCATTTCCAGATCAGTCATTTGAGTTTATTGCTTGAGGCTAAGTTGATTGGTCAACAAGTTAAATCCTTTAACAAGGTGGACTTTAACAGGTCTTTTTGTATAAATCCTTTAACAGGGTAACTTCTTAACTCGAGTTCTAAATCTTCTTGTGAGGTAGATCCTAACAGGTCTTTTGGTACTTCTAACAAGGTACTAGTCACTCCTAATAGGGTGAGCCCTTAACAGGGTATTGCAAGCTCCTAACAGGGCAACTCTTATTACTGTAGTGAAGAGATTTGTGGGTGTCATCCCCACCGTAGTTTTCTCCCTCTTACAAGGGTTTCCACAATAAAAATAGTGGTGTTATGTGTTATACTTTGTGGATGCTTCAACTTTGTTATTTCTATGTGATAGTTGCATTTGCTTGTTTTATTATTTGGAAGTTGTTAATAAGCATAATCAGTTTGTTGGTTTAATTGATTCATTACCTGTATGCATTGATTCACCCCCCCCTCTCAGTGCCTCCTATAAGAAGCCTAATAGTTTGGGAGAGATCCTTGAAGTAGACATGGAATCCTATAGAAGGCAACTTGCAGAGGCTGAAGATATGATTGAGAAACTCAAAGATCAGTTGAAGAAATCTAGGGCTAAAAGACAAGAACTGGTTGAACAATTGAATGAAAGTCAAGACATAATTGAACATCTGTCCAAACAGAGTGGATCTGATGAATCCGAGGTAGAAGTTGTGGTCTTGGAGAATGAGTAGTTAGCTAAGGACAACAAGGATATGCATAGGGAGCTGGAAAAATTGAAGCAAGGAAAGAAAAACATGCAAAGAGAGTTTTAGAACTTTGGAATCAGAATGGGACAGGAGATAGAAGCAAGGAGAACACCAAATGGAGCCAAGAGGGTTGCAAAAGATGCTCTCAAAGCCAAAGATGACACCTTAAAAGCGAAGATGGACGAACTACTCAGATTTGAACAAGAAGTTTTTGTTTTGCATGAACACCTACATGATACAAATGGAGAAAATACCAATTGCATAAGAGAAAATGAGAATTTGAGGAAAGAGAATGAAAAGTTGAAAGGAGAATTGAAAGAAGCCAATGACCTATTGGACAAGTTCAATAAGAGTTCTGCTAAACTTGATGAACAATTCTGAAACCAAAGGAGAAACAGTGAGAAACTAGGATTAGGGTTTTCAAAATTTGAAGTCAGTGAGTCATTTGGTGCAAAGTAGATCCATGCAAAAGAAGACAAATCAACACCTAAGGTGAACAACAACAAAGTTGGTAAGAGGAATTACAGACTGGTATGTTTCAATTGTCACAAGGAAGGTCATATTGCTAACGTATGTAGGTCTAGACCTATTGGACCTAAGACCTAATGCACCTATTGCTAGATCTAGAAATTTTTATGGAAGATCTGAAGATTTCAATGCTAGACCTAATGTTTTTGATGGTAATTGTTATCATTGCAACAAGTATGGTCATAAGGCTAATGAGTGCAGGGCTGAAATCTACAATTAGAGATCATATGATACCAACTAGTTGAGACCTAATCAGCAAGGCAACTGATTGGATGTTACTTGTTCTATTTGTCACAATTATGGACATACAACAGTCAACTATAGGATGAGAACTGGTAGAGGCAATGCTGGACCATGGAGACAAATAGGTATGGTGTGTTACTATTGCAACAAGAATGGACATCTTGCTAGATCTTGCAGAGCTAAGAATAAAAACACTGAAGATCAACTAGTGAATAGGCCTGTTAATGATAAAGGCAAGAAAATTGCAGATTTTGAAGGAATCCAAAAACAGATGAAGGAAACATGGATAAGAAAGGTGAACTCAAATCTTTTGAATTGATAGAGAGCTCCACAACATTAGGTAATGTGGAGGATTCCTCATCAGACTAAGTCAAAGCTATTGGCTTAGGGGGAGCAAATCAAGTAAGATCTATAACCTATCTCCTATGTTGTGTGCGTGGTAAGGTTTATCAACATAATTAGATGCCTATTGATGTTTTGGATGAATTTGATGAAGAATTTTGTGTCACATATGATTCTATGCGACCACATAATGTTTTCTTTTGACATGGTGACCTCTTATGTTCTAACTGTTGCGACCAGTTAAAGGTACTATTTGACCATTGCATTGAATGTAACATAATAAAAGTAGAAAAGTGAAGGTCATTTGTCATGTTGCATTCTACAAGCTAAGCAGAGCACTTGCGAGCAATTTTAAGGCGATTCAAAGTGATTGTGGATTGATGGTTGTGATCTTGTGCCAAGACTGAAGCGGTGATCTAAGAACCCCTAACCAGCGAGCAAAGAGGTATTCCTGTGTGTTGCAAAGTTTATTATGAGATTCTTGCAGCAGATTGTTGGCATTATGGACACTCCAATATTGGCTGAGATTACAGAGGAACCGAGGCCAGTATTTAAGTTGCATCCTATGAATGTAGAAGAGAATGATCCCACAAGCGCTTTGTCTTCAGTACCGCATGGTGTGTTATTGACTGAGGATATAAGATCATTTATTCATTGTAAGATTGAGGATCTTGCTTCAAATGCTATCTTCAATGCATATACCGAATTGTGTAATGACTCGAGATTAAAGGATGAACACAAGCATTAGGCAAACAAGGGTTTTCCTTATGTAGTCGACCTACTTGATGATTTCGAACTCGAATGGATTAGATATGTGTTGAGTCGAGTGCACGATCAGTTCTTATGGTTGGATAGGCCACATAAGATTACTAAGGAGATTATTCACACAGTGATTGGGTTGTGTGCGATCGATAGTTTACCTATTTTGAGAACGATTCTTGCTGATGAGGTTACCCGTCTAACAAAGTCGAAACAAGATCGACGTGCTATGACAATCAATGATATCAAAGATATTGAGGTCAAGTTTGCATCTATGGTGATTGGTTACAAAGTATATCAATCGAGCCGATTGAATCGTATGACCGGTGGTGATATTCATGTTGCATAGCAAATGGTGAAGGAGAATGCATAGTACGACCTATCTAAGGTCATGAGAAGTCAGTTCTTTGTGAACATGGAGAGAATCAAGAAGTACAAGAAACAAACTTTCAAGTATGGTTCAGTGCTGGTATGTATATTCTTCTACTTGCAAAATCATTTCCCTGGTATCGTTAATGGTCAGTGGTCAACCGATAAACCGGTAGTATAGATTAAGGAATGCATAAGAATGGTAGGAAATAACTTTAATAGTGCTATGTGGGGTTATTTCAAAGATTTCCAAAAACAAATGCATGAGAGGGAAAGGATCCCAACCAATATAGTAGAGAAGTACAAAGAAGATATATGTTTTATTGTGGATACCAATGCATGCAGAGTGCAGGTGGTACAACCAAGAACTTCTTGGGCTCTATCGATGGGTTATGAGGTAGATGGTGAAATTATATCATTCCATGTTGATGAGTTACTATCTAAACCAATTGATGCCAGTACTCCCAGGTTTGGTACTTATGAAGAAACCTATCTGAAAATTCATTCACAGCTAATGGAACCTGTCATAGAAAGAAGAGTGAAGAAACGAGTTTATGACCTAGCCAAGAAGAGTGGCATTACCAAGGAGATGATGGATAAAATAAGGAAGAAGTTTGTAAGTGAAGAAGCTGGTTCTTCTAGTCTTGTTGCAGAAGTAGAAGTAGAGGTTGTATTTTCTACAACCAATAAGGCAACAGGAAGAACAACTAGGAGTTCCATAGTGAAAAAGGAGGCTCCTTCCCCTGCTGCTAGAGCGCATCCTAAGAGAAAAATCACATCAAAGCCTAAACCTACAGTGGTTTAGGGAAAGGAATAGGAAAAAGAGGACACTTGTGACTAAATAGAAAACTTACAAGAGAAAGAAGGGAATAGCACATGGTAACAAAGAGTCAAAAGGAAAGAGTAAAAAGAAGGATACAACTGATGAACAAGAACCTCAAACAGATTCTGACAAAGAGCAAGCCGAATTGAGGGCCAATAGTAAAAAATCAAAGATTGTTGACATGACAATTGAGAAATCAGTTGAACTTAAGACTAGGAGCACTTTTATTGCTGATAGCATAGCTGAGAATATAAGGGCATATGGAAGTGTGGTTGAAGTCAACTGATGCTATGAAAAGTATGATGATGAAGGTAAGCAAAAGATAGAAGATGTTGTATATAGTTTGCATAAGTTTTGCCGAGGACCTAATGAGTTATTAAAATGATACATGAATCACTTTACAAGAAGGTTGATGCTAGGTGGAGATATGCTCTGAAATAAGATAGAGAAATGTTGGAACAAGCATTGATTCTACTTAATCCTGAATTGTCTATGGAAGAAGTGAAGATCACAATTGAGGCTATGAGACCTAAATTCAGAACAAGAACCAGAGTGTGCAGAATACTCATTAGTGAATCTCAGGCAGTTCATGATGAGACTCTTGATATCATGAAGAAGGAATTGGAGAAAGAAGATGAACCGGTGGATTATACTCAAGAGGAGCAATAAATACAAGAACCTACCATTGAAGAGGTAACAATGGATGATTTTGTCACTACTGAGCAAGTGATTGAAAGAATCATCAGTGATATACCTTCTAATACTCCACAACAAGTTCCTACTGTTGAAGTTGAAGACATGCAAAGAAAAGAGGAAATACCTAAGGATAAGACTGAAGAGGTGGTGATACTTGGTGTAACTGATGTAGTTGGACAGACAGGTGATGTTGGAAAGAATGATGAAACTCATGAAGATGATGTTGCAGCACATCCACTAAAGAGGAAATTGGACGTAGGTGGGAGTTCAAGTTACAAGACGAAGAGCAAGGCTATGGATATTTTTGAGGAAGAAATTGAAGATGAACTTAATAATGAGGATGTTGAGGTCATACAAGGACCTATTGATGTTACCAAAATGAGTCCTAGTAAATTAATGAGAATATCAGAGATACTTAAGTTGAAAGCTAAAAGGGACAAACTCAGAGCTGAAAAGAAACAAGAACAAGTACTTTTGTCAGCTAGAGACATTCTTGCAGATCTTGTACCTAAAGTTGACAATGATCCTAATGCTACACCGATTGAATAGATGGATACTTTGACCAATGCTATCTCTGGGGAAGCTACTAGTTTGGAGGAAGTTGCTGAGTATAGAGCAAAGGTGAATTATAAAAAGAAGATGACTGATAAGTTAATGGAGACTATTGCATCAGATAAAGGGAAACTTATAGTTCATGTGATCCATGTGAAGGAAACTTTGAAAGAGGTTGGTAAATTACTTGCCAAAGTTTCTGATTTTTCATTGTTTACCCATGATTTTTAGCTAAAGAGAACTGAAGCTCAACAAGAGCTTAAGTTTTTAATTGCTAGTTTTGATCCTGTTTCACTTTCAGCTTATGGATCACAAGTGAAGGTTGTAAATCACAAGTTGAAGACAATACAAATAGAACAAGATAAGAGGATCACTACTTTACTAGAGTTACAGACTTATTTGATTCCTATAGTTGATGTAATACAACAAAATGTTAGAGATTTAGAGGTAACACTTGGGTTACCATACATGAGTGTACTTGAATCCATGGAGGAGTTAGCTTCTATATTATAGGGACAGATTCATGCCATGGAGCACTTGCAGAAGTCATGGGAGAGTTCTTTGGAGACAACCAAAGTCAATTTTAGAGATGTTTTTGAAAGGCTGTGATTGGTAACTTGATTTCATTTTTGACATTCATTTTTGTACCTTTGTCATTACTGTAAAAGGGGGAGTGATCGGTGCAGTGAAAATGAAGTTAAGGATTTTAGTGATCAAAGGAGTAGTTTGATTATTTTCACCATGTCTTGCCATCAATGCCAAAGGGGGAGATTGTTGGCATTATGATGGATTTTGGTGTTAAGATGTAGTGTTGATGTTTAGGAGTTTGTCATTGATAGCAACTCTATCGTTTCTATCAATTTGATGAATAGGTTGCAGATACCGATTGACTAGGTGGATAGGTAAAGGCAAAATAAGCTAAGTGTTTTGACTGGTAAGAAGGAAGGCAGTAACAAAGAATGTTTTGCGTGGCGGTCGAGATAGACGACACTTTGGGAGGTGCGATTGTTCCTGTGGATTACCAAGGTCAGATAAATACAATTCTACAACTGCAATCGATAACTAAATGTTTTGGGTGAGTTAGTATTTTGCTGATATAATAAGTGTGAACCGACTGTGTTACCGATTGGTTCCTGATGATCAGATGATTGAGGCGGTTGATTTTTGGGCCGACATGTTAGGTATGATTGGCGCGGTGATCCATAAGTTAGGTCAATATTGTGGACCAACTTGTAAAACATTTTTCAAGTCTTAACCGACTTAAGAATAACAATATAAAGGTGAACTAAATCACATGATTTAGGGTTGCGATTGTGAGTTTGGGTGTTGCGATTAGAGATAGAGGCAGTATAGTGTGCCAGAGTTCATAGATTGCACTAGATCTGATAGGCAAGCAGTGCCATTTCTAGATCCGTCATTTGAGTTTATTGCTCAAGGCTAACTTGATTGGTTAGCATGTTAAATCTTTTAACAAGGTGGACTTTAGCAAGTCTTTTTGTATAAATCCTTTAACAGGGTAACTTCTTAACTGGAGTTCTATATCCTCTTGCGAGGTAGATCCTAACTAGTCTTCTGGTACTTCTAACAAGGTACTATTCACTCCTAATAGGGTGAACCTTTAACAGGGTATTGTAAGCTCCTAACAAGGAAACTCTTATTACTGTAGTGAAGAGATTCGTGGGTGTCATCCCCACTGTGGTTTTCTCCCTCTTACAAGTGTTTCCACGATAAAAATAGTGGTGTTATGTGTTATGCTTTGTAGATGCTTGAACTGTGTCATTTCTATATGATAGTTGCATTTGCTTATTTTATTATTTGGAAGTTGTTAATAAGCATAATCGGTTTGTTGGTTGAATTGGTTCATTACCTGTATGCACTGAT
Source organism: Chamaecyparis obtusa (assembly GCA_027943335.1). Taxonomy (NCBI): domain Eukaryota; kingdom Viridiplantae; phylum Streptophyta; class Pinopsida; order Cupressales; family Cupressaceae; genus Chamaecyparis; species Chamaecyparis obtusa. The sequence goes on along the minus strand of BSBK01001425.1, from coordinate 729,075 downwards.
TTACCCCCCCCCCCGAGTGCCTCCTATACCTAACAGGGAGAATGATAGGAGATCCCTTACTAGGTTTACCATTTCATATAGATTGTCAAGGACCATGGGGTCAAAGAGGACTAGTACATGGCCTAGGGTTGAGGGTTATTTAAGGGCACCCTATTGTAGTCTCCCCTACCAACCATATATTGATCAATTATTGAAGTGAACTAGGGAGGATCCCTCACTAGGTACATCACCTCATGAAGATGGTTACAAACCAGATGAGGCCAAAGGGGGACTAGGTCCTGCTCTTGGGCCTAAAGTTGAGGATCATTTAAGGGGTACCGTATTGTAGTCTCTTCTTCCAACCCCATATTGATAATTTATTGAAGTGAACTAGAGGGGATCCTCAATTCTAAGAGGTAAAGAGGTTGACATGATGGAGAAGAAGAACGATGTATAGGCCTTGTTGGCATATTTAAGTTGTCATTGGATAAGTTTAAAGCAAACATCAATCCCACCAGTAAACCGGTAGACTAATCATACTCCTTAATATGTATCGGTAGACCAAACAGAGTATATGTACTGGTAGACCAAACAGAATGTCTACAATTGGTCTTATAAAACATATAGGGGGTGTATGAACAACCGGGTATAAGATTGATACCGGTTGACTGCATGATAATCCACATTGGATTATGCGGAGCTATTTCAGTTAAAACCGGATTATACGGAACATTCACCATTAGAACTGGAGTTAGCTTTATTTCTATGCGGATGTTTTAAGGTAAACTCAAGATCATTTTGCAAGTTCTTTGCATGCATGATTTATGGGTGAGTTTACAGCTTGGCGGAACTGTGAGAAGTATTCTTTAACAAGATTAATGTTTTATAAATACAAGTCACAGGACATACAAGAGTTGTTGTTGAATATATAGAGTAGGAGAGAGATATCTTCTGAGAGAAGCTACGGTCACAAGAGGTGAAAGGCAACAAGGTTCAACAGCCAAGCAGAGCGGAAAGGGTAACAGGTATGATCTAATCAGACAAAAAGTGTCATTACAGATCATTGCTTTTACATTGTTAAGCATATTCAAATCCCTCTATCAGGGTGAACCCTAATAGGTTCATTGAATAAATCCCTTAACCATGTAACATCTTAATCGGTGTTGAAAGTCCTTTTGCAAGGCGACTCCTAACAGGGTCAAGATCTTAATAGGTCTTCTACCAAATCCCTTTACCGGGTAGCACTCTTACAAGTGCTTTGTAAGCTCTTAATAGGGCGCTTTTATTACTGTAGTAGTATAGTTGTGGGTTCTGTCCCATCGTGGTTTTATCCTTCTAACCGAGGGTTTCCACGTATATATGCTGTGTTGACCTGTGTATTTCTATTTCTGTTTGAGTGATTGATTATATTCTGTTAATACTGCAAGAATATATATATAAGGTTTAATTGGAATAGAAATTATTGTTTACTGATTCATCTCCCCTCTCTCAGTAATCGGTTAGGAATAACATGCCTCACTAGCTATAACACCTCATAAAGATGGTTAAGGATCACGAGGCCAAAGAGTACAAGGTTTGGTTCTTGGGCCTTGGGTAGAGGATATTAGGGGCACCTCATCATGTCTTCCATCACAACCCTCATTATGGTTGAACTCCCATTGAGTCATTTAGTAAATTCCTATATTTCTTAATCCTAGAAATGGGTGCATCTCATGAATTATATCTAAATTATTGTCTAACTTGATTTGCTGGGTTACTAAATAGGTTGGTGCCAATGGATATTGTAAGAAGTTTCAAATATGAGCAATATTTTGTTGTGGTTCTCTCCTACAAGGTTTTCCACATAAATTGTGTTTTCTTGTGTTCTTAATTGGTTGATCTTGCATTGATGTTACTGTTGTGCTTTGCATTTGGTATCAGAGATGGTTCCTTCGGCTGGGCATGAAGGATACATATTCTCATCAAACAAGGCACCATTCTTTGGTGGGACAAATTATGCCTTTTGAGCATAAGGACGGAAGCCTACTTGAATGTCATAGGATATGATATTTGGCAACCTGTGGTAAATGGTTACATACCCCCGTGAATTCCCCCAATGGTAGAGGCTAGGAAGAAATCAAGTGAGAATGATGTGAAAGCCAAGCATGCAATTTTATGTGGATTATTTGAATTTGAGTTCGTAAATGTTATGCATTAAAAATCAGCTACGGACATGTGGGATAAGTTGAAGAATATATATGAAAGAGATGATAAAGTGAAGAACGCGAAGCTTCAAACTCATCAAAGACAATTTAAAAGCCTTAAGATGAAAGAAGAAGAGAACATACCCTCTTATTTGCTTTGTGTTGATGAGATGGTGAATACAATCAGAGGGCTTGGCGAAGAAATTGATAAATTTGTAATTGTTGAAAAGGTACTAAGGTCGTTGCCTTTACAATTTGATTTCAAAGTTTTGGCATTGAAGAAATGAAAGATTTGTTAGATATTGCTAATGCATTGGGGAGATTGTTGGATACATTTAATATGTTTAATCACTACGTTGAGTGATGTTGGAATTACTGCTGTTGTCATTCGTGTTTTGTCACTGATGTCAACATATGTTTCTATGAAGAGAACAAGCTCGTTATTATAGTGTACAGATACTGTACGGATGTTTCAGAATATGCGAAGTTAGTTGTGTGTACAGGAAGGTGTTGTGATCTTATATCTAAGATCACATGATATAATATTTCATATTGGTTGAGTTACAAAAGATTTGGTGAAGATTGGTTACTGGATAGTGACAGGTGATGAGGATTTAGTGTATGCGAGCTTAAGGGATGACAGATAGTGTACTGAAGAATGTTCGCTGATCTTAGCAAGGTACAAAAAGTAGGATGATGTCAGATGTGGTGTGTGTTCTGGAGATGACCTATTTGGAAGCCGACTTCAGAGTTGTAGCGTGTATCATGAATGGCGAGCATGGATTATGGATGTCGGTCCTTAATTATTGAATTGTAATTGTTGTATACTTGTCTTAGATACCGTGTGTATCTTAGCAAGGAGTTATGTAATTATTTGTATATTAGGAAAGCCTAATTGGCCAACCTGATCATTTATTTTGTAATAAGGTATATATGTAAGATCTTTTCATTTGAAAAGATATGGAGAGAATGGATGTGATGTAAAAGAAGATTGTGGAAGCTGCGAGCTTGTGTTTGCTGGATGTAGAGCATAGGATTAATTATATACTTCATTGGAACTGATCAAGCAAAGACAGTTGCTATCGGACAATTCAAGATTTTGTATTTCTTTACATACACTTGTGTTGCGAACAGTGAGTTTTGAAGGTGGACATAACCTTCTTTGGGAAGTGAGCCTTGGCAGTGAGCCTACTTTTCTTGACTTCTAACAGGGTACGTCCTCTAACAAGGATTGTGTATTGTAATGTTTAATCAGCTCCTAATAGGGCTAGATTTTCTAACAAAGATACTATACTCTCGGTACATCATTAGTGGGTGTTAATTCCCACCGGGGTTTTACCTTTAAAAGGGTTTCCTCGACAACAAATATTGTGTTATTGTGTTGACATTCATTGTGTTCATTTGATTTGATATTGCTGCTATTCAAAGTTTAAAGTTTAATAATCTGTCATACAATTGATTCACCCCCCCTCTCAGTTGTATTGGTGGATTGTTATTCCTAACAATTAGTATCAGAGCTATTGGTCCTTAGAGAGAAAGCTTAACAGCTTGAGGTGATCTTGGAGATGACATTCTATAGGAAGGGATGTCCAAAATTTGATCCTGAAAACTTTGACAATTGGAAGAACAAGATGCGAACTCATTTGCTATGTTTGGGCATTGACTACTGGATGATTACAAAGAATGACAAAACCATGAAGGCTGAGGATAAGTTGGATAAAGCTACTGATGAAGAAAAGAAGATATTTTTGTATAACATGGTCGCAAGGGAAGCACTGATCAACGCACTCTCTGAACGAGAGTTTATTGAAGTTAAAGATCTGGATTCGGCACACAAGATTTGGACAAGATTAGAAGCATTGTATCAAGGAGACAAGTTTACCAAGCAAGCGAAGTTACAGAATTGGAAAACAAGGATGGAGAAGCTACAAATGAAGGATGATGAAAACATTAGGGCTTATGTACAAAGAGTTACAGAGGTTGTGATTGGAATTAGAAATTTTGGAAGCACCTATGAAGAGGAAGAAGTCATTGTGAAGATCCTTAGATCATTGACACCAGTCTACAAGACCAAAGTTCAGGCTATAGAAGAAATTATACCTTGAACTCCAAACTTTAGTAGAGAAATGTTGATTGCAAAGCTAACTACCTTTGAAGCTGTAGAAATGGGAGATTCTGTACCTAAAGTTGAAACAACATTCAAGACATCTACACACAGGAAGATAATATTTGCAATTCCAAGCACTAGCAGTGAGAACATAAAAGAAGAGCTTGGTGAATATGCTGATGAATGGGAACAGATACAAGAAGAAGAAAGAAAGCTAGATGAACTTGTTGCACTGATCGCTAGAAGAGAAAAGAGAGGTAAGGGTAAGTTTGAAGGAAAGTTACCATTGAAATGCTTTTTATGCAATAAGATAGGTCACTTTGCATCTAGATGTCCTACAAGAGTTCCTAAGCACAAACCTAAGTTTTTCAAGCCTAAGTATTCAAAAGAAAATAAATGTTATTATGCTAGTGAAGGTATCTTTGATGATGATGATTGTGATTATGAAGAGATTGGATTTATTGCTATTAAAGATGGAAAATTAGTACATGAAGAAAAAGCTTTTAGTATCACATGTTGATAAGAAATTGAATGGGTTATAGACAGTGGTTGCTCACATCATATGACTGGAGACAAAAACAAGTTTGTTAAACTAATGAAGTATGATGGTGGTGTTGTAAGATTCAGAGACAATGTTCCTAAACCTATCATAGGAGTAGGATCTATTTCTTTGGATGGAAGGACTAATACTGACAATGTACTGCTTGTTGATGGACTTAAGCATAACTTGTTAAGTGTTGGACAACTGATGGATAAGCGATATCAATTAAAGTTCATTGATGAGAAATGTTTTATCAGAGGTAAGACAGGAAACTTGATTGCAACCGGTACTAAATCTAGAGGTAATGTATTTGAGTTAAATACATCTGAAGCTTCTTGTTTCGTTGCAAAGATAGATGACAGTTAGTTATGGCACAAAAGATTTTGTCATGTTAATTTTGATAATATTGTGAAGGCAAGCTTGACTAATGCAGTAAGAGACCTACCGAAGATTGTGAAACTATCTAACACCATATGTAGAGAATGTGTTATGGGAAAACAGACTAGAAGCAGCTATAAAAGTAAATCATATACAACAGAAGGAAAATTGGATTTGGTACATAGAGACCTATGTGGACCTACAAGGACAAGATCATACTATGGTGGAAGGTATTTTATAATTTTTGTTTATGACTTTTCTAGAATGATGTGGATCACTTAGTTGAAAGAGAAATTAGAAGCATTTGACAAATTCAAGATATTCAAAGCAAAAGTAGAGAATGAATCAGGTCTAAAGATAAAATGTTTGAGATCAGACAGAGGTGGAGAGTTTACTTCAGATCTATTCAATTCATATTGCGAAGAGCATGGAATACAAAGGCAAACTTCTGCTCCTAGGACTCCACAACAGAATGGGATAGCAGAGCGAAGAAACAGAACAATACTGGATACTGCTAGGACAATTTTGCTTGAAGGAAATATATCCCATGTGCATTGGAGAGAAGCTGTTGGGACAACAGTGTACACATTGAACATAATTCAAATCAGAGAAGGTACAAGTAAGACTCCTTATGAATTGTGGTTTAATCATTCTCCTGTTGTAAAATATTTTATAATATTTGGTAGTAAATGTTATATCAAAAAAGATGAGCTAAGAAAATTTGATGCCAGAAGTGATGAAAGAATTTTCCTTGGTTATTCTACTAAAAGCAAGGCTTACAATTACAAAAGGAAGATGATTGAAAGTAACAATGTGAAGATAGATGAAAAGTTTCAGATACAAGAGAGAATGTATGATTGTAATCAGAATACAGAGATCAAGGAGGCTGCTGCTACAGAAGAAAAAGAACTTGTTGAGATTGAATGTGAAAATGAGACTTGTGATGATGACACAAATGAGGCTACTAAGATTCCTAAGACTCTGAGGTATGTTAAGAAAAATCATCCTGAAAATCAAATTATTGGTAATACAAGTCAAGGAGTAATGACTAGATCAAAGACAAGGGAAGAAATTTGTTTGATTTCTCAAGTTGAACCAAAGACTACTGATGAAGCTTGGAGAGATGAATCTTGGATCAAAGCTATGAAGGAAGAGTTAGATTAGATAAAGAAAAATAACACTTGGGAATTGGTTCCTAGACCTAAAGACAAAAATGTAATAGGAACTAAGTGGGTTTTCAGAAACAAAATGAATGAAGAAGAAATTGTTGTAAGAAACAAAGTAAGATTGGTATGTAAAGGTTATTCACAACAAGAAGGCATAGATTTTGAAGAGACATTTTCTCTTGTTGCTAGGATAGAAGCTGTGAGATTATTTTTGGCTTATGCTGCACATAAGGACTTCAAGGTATATCAGATGGATGTAAAATCTGCATTTTTGAATGGGGATCTTAAGAAGAAGTTTATATAGAACAACTTGATGGATTTCCTCTATCCGAAGATGAAGACATGGTATGCAAGTTGAAGAAGGCACTGTATGGACAGAAGCAAGCTCCAAGGGCTTGGTATGCAAGGTTAGACAAATACTTACTTCGCCTTGGGTTCAGAAAAGGTAATGCTGACAGTAACTTGTATTTAAGAGCTAGTGAAGATGGAATTTTGATAATAGAAGTTTTTGTTGATGATATTATCTTTGGAGGGAATGATGAAATGTGTAAGAAATTTTCTAAAGAGATGAAAAATGAATTTGAGATGTCCATGATAGGTGAAATGAAATTCTTTCTAGGACTGCAAATAAATTAGAGCAAGAATGGGATTTTTATTTCTCAGACTATCTTAAAGAAATGTTGAAAAAGTTTGGAATGGAAGACTGTAAACGAGTTGGTACACCCATGGTGACTGGTCATAAACTAACAAATAATGATGAGACAAAGAGTGTTTTTCAGACCAAGTACATATCAATGGTTGGTGGATTACAATATCTGACTCACACTAGACCGGATATTGCTAATGCTATTGGAATTGTAGCTAGATATCATGAAGAACCTAAAGAGACACACCTAGCTGCTGTAAAAAGAATATTTAGATATCTGAAAGGAACAATGGAATATGGCTTATGGTATGATAGAAATGATGACTTTGAACTTCATGCTTATACTGATGCTGATTGGGCAGGGAATATTGATGACAGAAAGAGTACTAGTGGCGGTGCATTTTTCCTTGAGAAAAAGTTGGTTTCATGGCTAAGTAAAAATCAAGATTGTATAGCTCAATCTATTGCCGAATCTGAGTATGTTGCTGCTGCTATTAACTGCACTCAAATTGTTTGGATGAAACAAATGCTGAAAGATATTGGAATAACTTTTGTTGAACCAGTGGTTATCCATTGTGATAACACCAGTACAGTAAACATGTAAAGAATCTTGTGATGCACTCTAAAACTAAGCATATTTCTATTAAGTATCACTTCTTGAGAGATAAGGTAGCAAAGAAGGAAATAAGGTTGGAATACATTAGCACAATGGAACAAATAGCAAACATCTTTACAAAGCCGTTGCCAAAAGACGCCTTTGAGTATCTCAGAGGTATGCTTGGGGTGCAAGCCCCTCCTAGTGAGAATTAAATGATGCAGGGATGCATCAATCCAGAGGTTTTCAGAGCCTTATCATATTTTGGACTTGATGTATGGATCTACTCCTCAGGAGGAGTGATCGTTGAAGACAGTTGTTAAAGACAGCTGATGACTTATGGCACCCTTTGCCATTGTTGTCAAAGGGGGAAAGAGACTGTGAAATCCTATGGGAAAGAGACTAGTGGTAAAGGTACTGAGAGAATACTTTTGGGTTGATGGATTTTCCCATATGTTGCCATCAATGCCAAAGGGGGAGATTGTTAGATATTGCTAATGCATTGGGGAGATTGTTGGATACATTTAATATGTTTAATCACTATGTTGAGTGATGTTGGAATTACTGTTGTTGTCATTCGTGTTTTGTCATTGATGTCAACATATGTTTCTATGAAGAGAACAGACTTGTTATTACAGTGTACAGATACTGTACGGATGTTTCAGAATGTGCAAAGTCAGTTGTGTGTACAGGAAGGTGTTGTGATCTTATATCTAAGATTGCATGATATAATATTTCATAGTGGTTGAGTTACAAAAGATTTGGTGAAGACTGGTTACTGGACAGTGACAGTGGAAGTTGACAAAGTAAGTCTCTGAGTTTTGGGTATATCTTACAGGCGATGAGGATTCAGTATATGCGAGCTTAAGGGATGGCAAATAGTGTACTAAAGAATGTTTGCTGATCTTAGCAAGGTACGCAAAGCAGGATGATGTCAGATGTGGCGTGTGTTCTGGAGATGACCTATTTGGAAGCCGACTTCAGAGTTGTAGCATGTATCATAAATGGCGAGCATGGATTATGGATGTCGGTCCTTAATTATTGTATTGTAATTGTTGTATACTTGTCTTAGATACCGTGTGTATCTTAGCAAGGAGTTATGTAATTATTTGTATATTAGGAAAGCCTAATTGGCTGACCTGATCATTTATTTTGTAATAGGGTATATATGTAAGATCTTTTCATTTGAAAAGATATGGAGAGAATGAATGTGATGTAAAAGAAGATTGTGGAAGTTGCGAGCTTGTGTCTGCTGGATGTAGAGCAGAGGATAAATTATATACTTCATTGGAACTGATCAAGCAAAGGCAGTTACTATCGGATAGTTCAAGATTGTGTATTTCTTTACATACACTTGTGTTGCGAACAGTGAGTTTTGAAGGTGAACATAACCTTTTTTGGGCAGTGAGCCTACTTCTTTTCTTGACTCCTAACAGGGTATGTCCTCTAACAAGGACTGTGTACTGTAATGTTTTAATCAGCTCTTAATAGGGCTAGATCTCTTAACAAGGATACTATACTCTCGGCACATCATTAGTGGGTGTTAATTCCCACCTGGGTTTTACCTTTAACAGGGTTTCCTCGACAACAAATATTGTGTTATTGTGTTGGCATTCATTGTGTTCATTTGATTTGATATTGCTGCTATTCAAAGTTTAAAGTTTAATAATCTGTCATACAACTGATTCACCCCCCCCTCTCAGTTGTATTGGTGGACTGTTATTCCTAACAAGATCTAGATACATTGGCAATGGACAAGTTGCATGGGATTCTTTTTTCTTATGAAATGGGGATTGAAGACAAGGCATCAAAAAGGGAGACAACCTTCAAAGCATTGAGGAAGAAAAATAATAAAATATACGAATTAAGTGATAGCTTCATTGGAAAATAATTGACATTAATGTCAAAGGTTAAATGAGGGCAATGCCATGAGAAACATGGAGTTTGGTGCCAATTTTAGGTGGATTTGTTGCAAGGATCAGATTTGTCTTGGTGCTCATATAGGAAGTATTAATTCAAAATTTAATTGAATAAATATGTTTTCATTTATTCCTTTGGCCAACCTTGCATGGAGATTTGGTCTTTTTGGAGTTCAAAATAAATTTTACATTCTTTGCTGTTGTTGGAGCCGACCCCTTTTATTTTGGGCACCCAATTTGAAAGTAGAATCAAATCTGCCTTGTGTCAACTGTATTGTGTGCCCAAGTTTTTTGTTGAGAAGGTTATAAAAATAAATGAATTCAAAGGTGGCCAACTTGTTTTTGAAAAGATGTATCCGTTGGTGGAAAGGTGTTTGTTGGATATAAATAAGAGATCATTTTCGAGTTTTAGTATCAAGCATCTAATCAAACTCATTCCTATTTAAGGCAATTGTGAGAAGACCTTATAGCAGATCTAAGGAGCCTTTTACTTACAGATTTATGAAGATTTATTTCAGACATAATGAGCAGATTATTGTAGACATAAAGGGCAAACAAGTAGAGACCCATGAGTAGAAGTTCTTAAAGAACATAAGCGGATTTGAGTAGCAGTTTTTTCAGGAGATTATTTATCTTTTTTTGGAGGTTGGACCCCCACTCACAAAGAGATTGGTGTCTCTTGTTGAGTTGGTTCTCATATGTGTGGGGATTGGTGCCTACGAAATCATCTATAGGGGATCAGTGTGTACAAAATTTGTAAGAAGTTTCAATATAGAAGAAATATTTTGTAGTGGTTTTCTCCCATAAAGGTTTTCTTGTACGTGTCTTCTTTTATGTTCTTACTAACTAGATCTTTCATTTGCGGATGATTAAGCATTTTGACGTATTTGTATTGCATCTAATCAAGTTTTGAAAAGTAAAAGTTTGTTAATTTACTATATAACACTCCACCTCCCCTCTCTCTCTCTCTTATTACAATCGTGTGCTCTTCATTTGGTGTCAGAGTAGGTTCCTTGGAAAAAAGACTAACTGCTTGAAGGAAGGCCTATTAAGAGCATTCATACTCGGGCAAGGACATGGATTCATATCAAACAAGACACTATTCTTTGATGGGACAGGCTAGGCCTTTTGGAGCATAAGGATGAAGACCTACTTGAATGCCCTAGGATATCATGTTTGGCAATTGCTAGTAAATGGCTACACACCCTCGTCAACTCAACCAATGAATCGAGTTGGAAAGAGGGAAAGTGAGAACAGTGCAAAAGCCAATCATGTGATGTTATGTGGACCATCTAAATCAGAATTCATGAAGGTTATGCATTGCACATTTTCCAAGGACATATGAGATAAGCTGAAGAACATGATGAAAGAGATGTTAAAGTGAAGAAGGCGAAGCTTCAAATCTATTGAGAACAATTCAAGTGTCTCAAAGATGAAAGAAGAGGAGAAGATAGCCTCATATTTGCTTTGCGTTGATGAGACTGTGACTATAATTGAAGGACTTGGTGAAGAAGTTAAGGAAGTTGTAGTTCAAAAGTTTTTAAGATCTTTTCCCTTAAGAGTTGATTCCAAAGCTTTGGCAATTGAAAGAAATGAAAGATCTAGACACCTTGAAAAGGACGAGTTGCATGGGATCCTTACCACTTATGAAATGAGGATTGAAGTCAAGCCATCAAAACAAGAGGCAACCTTGAAAGCATCAAGAAAGAGAAAGAATAAAGAAGGTGAACCAAGAGAATGTTCATGCAATGAAACAAATGAGGAAGCTCTTTTCATGAAAATTCTAAATAAAGGATTTGGGAAATATCAAGGTAAGTTATCATTCAAATGCTTTCATTTTGGTAAAATTGGACTCTTTGCTTCTAAATGTCCACAAGACAAAAATGAAAGTAGTGAGGATGAAGAGGACAAATACATGAAGAAAGGAAGAAAGAATCATCAAAAGAAGATCCACAAGCATGGTCAATATCAAAAGAAGAACAACCCTTGAAAATACAAGAAGAGTCTTTATTCAAAGAAGAATGATAGCTTATTGGAAGAAAGCAACAAAGAAAGTTCAATAATTGATATAGAAGAAATACTCATGGAAATGGAAGTAGAAAATGATAATAACAAAGAGGAAGGAGAAAGGAGGGATGCAATGAAGAAGGGGAAGTAGATCTGTTGGAAGAACTCTACTATGCTTATAGAGAAAACAAGAATCTCAAGTAAAGAATTCGAAACTAAAGGTACAAATTCAAGTAGGTTGTGAACCTCAAGAAAAATCAGATAAAATGATTGCAGATATAAGAGTTCAATTGGAAGAAGCAAAATGGATTGAGGAGTTTATAAGAGATTAACTTAAGGCAAAGGAATCAGGTTGTGAAAAATTGGAGCTTGAAAGTGTCTCCTTAAGAAAGGAATTGGAAAAATCTATTGATCAATTGAAATGAAGCTTGAAGTTTGAGAAAAGCAATGAAATATTGGACGATATCATCAATTCACAAAGGTCACCATTTCTTAAGACTGGTCTTGGTTTTATTGAACATCATAAGAAGTCAAAGGAGGCCACAAGTTCTAAGGCTGTGGACTTGGAAAATGAAGAAAAGCCAAAAAGTTACATCAAAGCCCTCAAGGACTCCACCAAGGATGATAACAAAGAGTTGGAAATGAAGGAGGAGAATAATGCCCTACATAGGAAAAATCTACCTCTTAAGGAAAACAAGGAGAACTTTAGAAGGCCCTTTCATCAAAGGTACCCACAAATAAGTAGGTTCCATTATTCCTTTAATGGCTATTGTTTTTAATACAATCCCTTTGGTCACATTGTAGTTTGTTGTAGAATTTGTGTAAGCGATAATCCTAGTTTCACTAAAAGGATTTATGACATTGATGGATTATAACATTGTATGATACAAGCTCAACAACTTTGGACACAACATGTTTTTGTAGAGCTATTTTTGTTGCGCCTTCGACCCAAAACAAGAACATTCCTGTCAAAAGTAAGGATGAGTCAACTAAGGTTTGGAAGTAGGAGAAAGAAAAGAAACAAGAATACATGTTTGTTTATACAACTCTACATGCACAAAATAAAAGAGATAGATGGTATGTTTACAACGGTTGTTCAAGGCACATGATAGGTGATAAAAGTAAATCTATTACTCTTGAACAAACCGATGAAGGGACAACAAAATTTGGAGACAACACTAAAAGAAATATAAAAGGAAAAGGGACTCTCAATCTAACAATGGAAAAAACAAAACTGAGAATGTTTTATATGTTAAAGGTTTGAAACAAATTCTCGTAAGTGTAAGTCAACAAAGTGATCAAAGGCACTATTGATGTGAGTTTTATGCCACTACAACATGCAGAATCGAAAACTTAGTATTCCAAATGGAACACCAAATCTCCAACTCTATCTTGAATAAGGATGCTCATATGCTAAACAATGTGTATGGATTGTGTGATCAAATGAGACAACCCCAAGGTTCCTTCTTATTATGGACTTTCACTCAGTTGTAATGATGTGATATGCTAAGTATCACAAAGGGACTTATGTTTTTCATTCAATGGACACCAATTACTTCAACTTCTTCTAACCAAACAGACCGCAAAGGATAAGGATTTAGAAATTTTAATCTAACTGTAAGAATGTAAGGCAATGTTGATGATGGGGTGAGCCTCTAACTAGTCCTTGTTTCGTTGTGTCAAATAGGCATAGGAGGGTGCTATCTTCTAAAGATGCAGGAATGGTTTTCACATTGTCAATAGTCATTCAAATACCCTATGAAGGCGCAATCTAAATGAACATTTCCAATAGAAGCTAAAACACTTGCAATTTAAGCCCAGACTAACCTTCCACTGTTACTTACAATCAACAAGTACCAGAAAGCATAGACACTAGTTCCACCGCTAATCATCATTCAACAATATCTTCCATTCAACTACTACTTCTACTTCTACTTAACATGAAATAAAATCTTAATCTAAGCGAGGAAATGAAGAAACCATGCGATAATCCAAAGCAACACAAATAATCCACCCTGAAGACCAACAATGAATTAGCAATTACTTTGATAGCATTGTTACAACAATTTCAACAAGTTTTCTCTATGTTATTGTACTTATCTCTATATTTAAATAATATATAGGCTTACTGCCCTTTGCTTAGAAAAAACAATTTCAACAAGTCACCCTCTCTTTTACAATTGACAAGGTGTCGCCTTTTATAGTAGTTCCTAGTACAATGAGTGGCCAAGATTGATTCAAGATCAAGGGCCAAGATTAATCCAACAATGCCCTAATCTACCTAACAACTACAAGCATTAAATGCCAACCCAATTACATCAAAGTTCCACCATGTGGGCAAATAAGAAAATTACATAGCTTTTATGAACCAATGATTTTGAAAATTGGTTAGGTAGAAGCTTATAGAAGAAGACACCAATTAGTGGGCCAGTGAGAAAATTACATTGCTTTGATTGACCAATCAAAAAATTGGTTAGGTGGAGGCATTAGCTGCCTTCCACATGTACACTTAGCATGATTTGATTGGTTGATCTTTGACATGTGTAAACTTGAATTTTGTGTTTGGTTGAAGATGAGTGATCGTCACTTGAGCATGCTTTATCGTATAGACTTGATAAATACCTCTTGGAGATGAAATAATATCTCTTGATACTCAACATTTATCAATCCTTTAGTTGTGATGGCTCATATTTTCAAATTGCTTCATCTTCATGCATTCATCTTGCTTCTTGGAAATCTTCTCATTGCATAACTTGAATTTTCTTGTTCTTGAATCCTTGATGTCAACCTTATGTCTTGTCCTTGGGCTGGCACTTGTAGAAATGTTTCATGTTGTTGGACTATCCAATTGAACCTGGATTTCCAGAGGAAATTCAAGTTTGCAATAATTTCTTCTTGTTTAGTCATGATGTTGTACTTGCACTTTGAATTCCATCTTGTATCCCTTGAACTTGGACTTGCATTTGTATCACGATGTTGCACTCTGACTTGCCCTCTACCTTGGAACACTCTCACATATGTTGAACAACTTGTAGCCTGCTGGTGCACGATGTTTTCACATTTTATCTTGCTTGAAATCCTTAATGAATGACTTGCAATTTGTTGATCTCTGTTTGAAGGCATCGAATTTAATCTTGCCACAGCCCTTCGTTCTCTAAGCATCTTCAACCTACATGCACCATCGTCCATTAAGTACTGAATTTGAAATTCTTTTCTTTTAAAGACTGAAAATCGGATAACAAGAAATGAAATTCAAAACCAAGGCTATTCGTGAACAATCTTTCAATAATTTACCTCAGCACTTCTCTATTTCATCCTATAATCTAACTTGTTCACACTGATTTGTGTGAGTCCACAAGGACAAAGAACTTGTGAGATGAGTACAATTTCATGTTGTTAATTGATGATTATTCCAGGACGACGTGGGTAGCATTTCTTAAAGAAAAATATGAAGCGATATAAAAGTGTTAAGGCTTTCAAAGCCTTGGTAGAAAATGAAACAAGATTGAAGATCAAGTGCATTAGATCTGAGAAAGGGGGAGAATTTTTCTCAAATGAGTTTGAAGAATATTGTGAAAGGCATGGAATAAGGAGACAATATTCAGCTGCAAGGATTCCACAACAAAATAGAGTAGTTGAGAGAAAGAATAGGACTATCCATGGTATGGCAAGAGCCATGCTCAATGAATCCAATATAGATGATACTTTTTGTAAAGAAGCGGTTCATACAGTTATATACATCTGCAACCGAGCACAAATCATGGTAAATAAGAACAAAACTCCTTATGAACTTTGGAAAGGAAGGCTTGCATTAGTAAAATTATTTCAAAGTTTTTGGAAGCAAATGCTATACAAGAAAGGATGAGGAAGATTTGGGAAAATTCGATTCTAGAAGTGATGAAGGTATTTTTCTTGGATATTCCACAAGAAGCAAATATTATAGGTGTTGTAACAAGAGATTGCATAAACTTGTTGAAAATGCTAATGTGAGGGTCGACAAAGAAAAACATTGAAAGGAGATAGTAGAAGAAATTGATTTTCAAAAGGTAGAAAGTTGCAAAGAAGAAGAGACAAAGGCTTGGATTTGAAATTGAAGAAGTAGAACAAAATAATATAAGAACTTCATTCAAGGCACCACTCAAGACAACATCTAGGTTTGTTCAAACCAATCATCTTGAAGATTTGATTATTAGAGATAAATGTACAAAAGTCCAAACAAGAAGTAGTTTTGCCAATACAATAGAGCATACAAACTTGTGTTTGCTCTCCAAATTTAAGCCAAATAATTATTCAGAAACAAGCGAAGGTAAGCACTTGATTAAGGTTGTGGAGGAAGAATTGGATCAAATACAAAAGGATGAGACTTGGGTGCTTGTCCCAAGACCTAATGACAAAAATGTTATTGGAACCAAGTGGGAGTTTCATAACAAGCTGAATGAAGATGGTGAAGTCGCTAGGAATAAAGCAAGGCTTGTGTGCAAAGGCTATGCACAAGTTGAAGCCTGAAGGAATAGACATCAAGGAAACATTTGTTATTGTTGCAAGATTAGAGGATATCCGAACATTCTTAGCTCTTGCAAGTTTCAAGAGTTTCAAAGTTTGCCAAATGGATGTCAAATCAACCTTTTTGAATGGAAATCTTGAAGAGGAACTATATATTGAACAACCTAATGGATTCATCCTATTAAAAAATGAAGATTATGTGTTTACATTGAAGAAGGCTCTTTATTGACCAAAGCAAACCCTAAGGGCTTGGTAGTCAAGATTAGACAAGTATCTTCAAGTGCAAGAATTCAAAAGAAGAGTAGTGGATTGTGACCTGTATGCCAAATATGGAGATAAGTTGTCAATTGCTGTGGTATATGTCAATGACATCATTTTTGGGTGTAACAGTGATAAGATGTGTCAAGACTTGGCCTCAAATTGCAAAAGGAATTTGAGATGTAAATGCTAGGTGAACTAGCTTTGTTTCTTGGTTTGCAAATTTCCCAGTCAGATAAAGGGATATTTATTTCTCAAACCAAATATGTTAAGGAAATGTTGAAGAAGTTCAAGATGGAGGACTGTAATCCAGTAAGTACACCTATGATTGCTGGTTGCAAATTGATCAAAGATGATGATTCTCTAGCAGCCAACCAAACTATGTATAGATCTATGATTGGAAGTTTGCTATACTTTACAACTACAAGGCTTGACATTATGCAAGTTGGTCTGGTAGCACTGTTTCAGGTAGCTCCAAAGGAAAGCCATGTCAATGCAGTCAAGAGAATATTGAAATATTTAAAGGGGACTATGGATTTTGGATTGTGGTATCCAAGAGGTACCCTTACAACATACACAAATGTGGATTGACCTGGTAGTATTGATGATAGGAAAATCACCAATGGAGGTGCATTCTTCCTAGGAAATTGTCTTGTATCTTGACTAAGTAAGAAACAAGCATTAGTTTTACTCTCCACAACAGAGGCAGAGTATATTGTAGTAGTAGCTTGTTGCACACAGGCTCTATGGATGAAACAAACATTGAAAGATATCAAGGTTGAGTATGGGCATCTCATTCTCATATTTTGTGTTAATATGGGTGCCATCAACATATCAAAGAATCATGTTATGCACTCAAGGACAAAGCGCATTACGATTAAGTATCATTTCTTGAGGGAGGAAGTGCTTGAGCATCAAGTAAAGTTGGATTACGTTGCTTCTAAGGAATAGATTGTAGATATGTTCACAAAGCCTCTTCCAAAAGAGATTTTTGAGTACCCAAAGGACAAATTGGGAGTGATGTCACTCACTTCTATCCACTAAGTTCTCAAAGATAACATGCTTTCATGGGTAGCTATTTATTTCCTTATTCAGTTAATGCCGGATACCCTTTTCCATTGATGCCAAAGGGGGAGAAGTTGAGTAAGTGGGAGCATCTCAGTCAGCTAGTTGCATTCAGAAGATTGTTTTTTACAGAGCTGCCATCAATGACAAAAGGGGAGATTGTTTAAAGTTGTCATTGATGTCAATGTTGGCAAGTATAGTTGTCATTGATATCAGAAAAGCAGCATAGTAGAAATTAATCAAGAGCAGCTGACAGAGTAGCAATTAATAAATGAAAATAAAAACTTGGGCTGACCTTGTGTTAAGCAAAGCTATAAAATACATATATAATACCAGGGTTGACCTAGTTCAAGCATCCAAAATTAAAGAAGAAAATTCATAAATAAAAATAATTTTCATTTGTTGACTGGGCCGACTTGGGAAGTTGTAAACCCAAGTTTAGGAGGGTTTTTAAACTTAAAATTAATATTTTTGATCTCTGCCTTGGCCGACCTCTTTGAGGATGCATATCCTTTCGTGAAAGGTTGCTCTGGAGAAGTGTAAATATAAGATCTCGTGGGGTTTATTTGACATCTATTCATTGAATATATTTCCTATTAAGAGCAGAGAAATAGAGCAGGAAGGGAGCAGATTTATGAAGAGAAACCAGACGTATATGCGAGCAGATTTATCAGGTTAAATCAATCTCATCTTGAGGTCAAATCTGTGCAATTTATGTGAGTGTTTGTTGTGAAGATTGAAGCAGACTTAGTGCAGACTTTTGTGAAGATATAGTTCCAATTTGTAATCAATTTTTTGAGGAGCATATTGCAGATCTGAGTATAGGGTTAAGAGCAAAAGGTCAAGGCAGATTTGTGGGCAGATCTTGTTGAAGAATTTGAAAGGATCTAGGGCAGATTTAACAACTTTATAATCATCTTGGTTTTCACAGGTTGGTGCCTTCTAGTCTGTGAGTGCAGGAGGTTGGGGTCTCTCACTCAAAGAGTTTGGCAACTCTTGCTGAGTTGGTGCTCAGTGGAGGGGATTGGTGTCTCTTGTGGGTTAGTGGCTACAAAGCTGTAAGAAGTTCTCTTTATAAAAACAATATTTTGCCGTGGTTTTCTCCTGCCAGGGTTTCCATGTGAAATCGTGTGTGCATCTTGTGTTGCTTTTGTTAGATCTTGATTGTGTGAATGCTTTGTTCATTTCCTCAAGATTGCTAAAATTATAAATTAAAAAGCTGGTCTTATACCGATGCATCCCACTCTCAGTATAAGTGTGTGTGTGTGTTTTCTTCAATCTTTACATAATAATCTACTCCCTAAGTTGCACTTAAGGGGGGCAGTTGGTATGAATAAGATTTTGTACCTAGTAAAGATCTTGTATGCAGTGTTTTTGCTAGTTCCTAGTACAGAACTTATTCACATGACTTAAATGTACTTAGGCCCTAGGTGTGCTTCTAGAATATTGATTAGTTGTCACATGATCTTATCTTATTTTTGACAGCTACTTTTAGTTACTTAGGTGTTTAATACTTGTCACTTTTGTTGTCTCATTGCATATTATTAAGACACATGTCACAATCTTGTCTAATCCTACTTCTCACCTTGGCTTTATAAGCAAGGCCTGTTATGTACATTTTGATTTCCATTCTTGCATTAATTATCAGGAAGCTACTCTTGCCATTTTCCCTCTTGTGGAAGTTATTTCGTCTTGCAAGGTTCTTGAGGGTGTTGAGGAGTCACTAGTCAACTCCTACACACTCTATTTATATTACATGAATTTTTTATTTATTATATGGATTTAGAAATCAAAGTAATTTTCAATTGATTTGAGTTTTCTTTGGTCAGTGTCACCAAAAGTTCGTCAGCTTGAGCATGCCCTTGTATCTCTTGTTCCACCAACTTGGATTTGTTAAGTTGTTAACAAGCTAGTGAATGATAGAATGGTACATGATTGATATTGGATATAGCTGATGTTGGGAGGATGTGCTGATCCCTATTGTTTTGGCCATGGTGCTGTTGTTGTATGTAGGTTTAGTATTATCTTATTCATTGCATATGGAATCTAATGCTATGTTTTATGGCCTGTATTAAACGCTATGTTTTATGGGCTATGCATATTATGTGTATAGCTACCAAGGCATGAAATTTCCAATGGTTAAGGAGTTAAGTGAGAATCTATGTACCTGCCAATTGACTTGAAGAAAAAAGGCTCAGCAATAATAAATATCATGTTTCTAATTTATTTTCTTGCATGCTGCACTGTACACCTTTTTTAAATATGAACTCCCTACAACTTAATAGGTGATCTGCTCAGCCATGTATATTGAGGAGTAGCATTTTTACTTTTCGGATGAACGCAGATTGATGCCATCTCTGAAGCAGTTGAACAGCGGATTCAAGTTAGCGATATGGTAAATTTGATAAACTTTGGTATTCTGCTTTATTATGCAGTTCTTGTTTTTCTTTTCCTTCCATTGTATTTACTGTTCTTGTTCAAAGTATACATATGTGCTCAAATGCATAGTGCTTTTTGATGTGAGTCTGTTTATCACAGTGACTTTTGGGAATTTTCTATAATATTTAGTGCAAAATGGATAACTTCAGGTGTTTATCTTTGGTGGTGTGGGACCTATTCATTCTGATGTTTCGTTGGCTGGAGTCGCAAAAGCCTTAGATGTTCGCTTGGTGAGATAATGTCTCATTTGGACTTTCTTATCTTGAGTAATTTTGTATGATTGTATCTATCCATAAATATATTTCAAGTTCTTTTGATTACCAAGACTTCAAAATTCTTCGTAAACAAGATACCCAATTGTTGAATCTTTCATAGAGAATATACTTAATCAAGTTCTTATAATGGAAAGATATCATAGGCTAGATAAAGCTTTTTTCACTTGAATGTACACCTACATTGTGGTTTTCATTTCTCTCTTAAGAATGTTTTATGTCGATAGTTTTCTATAAGTTGTGATCATGAAAGTCACTATGAGATGATGTACTTTTGGAAAAGTTATTAGTGGGATCGTGTAAAATTAAGTGTTAATGTGACATGCTCTTATTCCTGATCCTTCTATGACAATGAACAAGATTATCGTAATAAATATTCTTTATGTTGTTTTGCAGGCACCTGATGAGGAATTTGAAGAATATCTTAGACAGTTTCTAGGAGCTGATTGTGCTGGTGATCAGAATGAGGTGAGCTAAGTGAAACCAAACTTACCATTGACTCGATCAATGTGGTCCCATGTGATTGCTACTTGTTGACTGCCAAAAAATTATGGTTTACCAAAGGATTTTTACCTATGCTAGACATTCAAGTAATCTATAAATCCTTTGTTATAACATATGGGAAAGTACTTCAATTGCAAATCACTAGCTCGATGCTTTAAAGTTTGTAGCGACCTATATATAGTATCATAACGGAATTAAAATTAACATGTGTTATGACCCAGGAATTATAAAAGTTAAAAACATTAGGTAATCTGAAGACTTCGAAAATCAGTGACAGATGTCTGCAATTGTATTACTGGAAAAAAATGTTATGATATCTCCTTAATTATTCAACAAGTAGGGATTTGAGTTGATAACCTTGTGGGCCTTTATCTGTATAACATTTTCTGTTTGTTTATTCTTTAAAAATTTCTTGTTTTTCAAAGACGATTGCAGCTGGTTTGTGATTAGGAAAGTATTTAGGGGTCATGGTAACACAGCTGCTCTTACTGCTCCTTATATGCCTTAGATAATGGACTTAAGGGTGGGTGATAATTATTCTTGATAATGCATGTTACAAGCATAGCATGTGCATGGTGTGGTAATAATGACTGGGAGCATGGTTAGAGGAATTCCGTTTCTGCTTCTCCAAGGCAACCACATAGTTTAGACATGCTGTGGTAATAGTGAACTGGGGTCATTTCTTGTTTTGATAACTAAATGTAAGGAAAAGCTCCACTTCATTTAGACCTAGCCGAGGCACATAATCTTCAGAGCATCTTCATGGCATATCATTAATGATTAGAACAAAGTCTCTGAACAACCTAATATCTCTTCTGTTTGGTCACTTTTTTTGGTTACATGAGAGTAACTATTTAGGTCTTCTCAGTTAACTCTAATTTTCTTATTACTTAAATCCTTGAGGTTTTTGCCGCCCTTCTGTTATGTGATGCAAATTTTTACATAAAAAAATTGATCTTTAACACACAAGGAAATATTCATATGTATTTATTTGACTCTAATTTTTAGGTGTCAGGTGATAATGTAGCTAAGGCAGTTAAACACTGTTCTAATTCATTATGTTAGGTTCATAAATGCTTAACAATGAGAGGAGATTCACAATAATAGAGAGGCATTTTTACTTTCTGTTCTTCAAACCAATTCTCTTGACAATGTAATATTTCTGTGATTTGGCAATTTTTGATAATATGTGAGTGTAAATTTAGCTTATCAGATTTCACAGTCCATACTGATGCTTGAAAATTGCTTTCTGAATTAAACTGTATATGATTTTTTTCATCGACGTTTTGGGTCATGTTTCGTGAACCATCATCAGGATAAGAGAGAATAGCTGAAGGATTGAAAAGTGAAATGTCGATGCAAAAACCCATACACAGTTTAATCCAGAAAACAAGTTTCAAGCATGTGAGAGTAAGTTATCTCTGTTCTGTCCTAAGTTGCCGAATCGGGAATGGGAACGGGTACGGATACGTGGATGGCAGAAAGTTTTTTTTGGGGTTGGGTACGTTCATATATATATATTTATATATCCATACATAGATATATATATTATATATATGTATAGATATGCAGCTAAAAAATAGAATTAAGTGTAGAATGTCATATAACAATACATATGCTAAACAAAACCATTACAAATTTCAAAATTTGAAACTTATCATTCTAATTTAAATTCAGGTTTCAGTATAAAAAAGATCAAGCTAGAATCTAATGATGGATAAGTTCAGAGCAGTGTAGGTGTAAAAATATCTAAAAGATCAAACTAGAATCACTAAACATTTCAGCATTTAAAAACACAAATCCCAGATGTGTACCTACAGGAGATTCGTTTCAGAATCCGATTCCAGTATGTTTCATTACCATGAATCGCCCAAAAAGTTCCACGATTCAGCAACTTAGGTTCTGTTGAATATTTTATCATTTCTGAAATCCATTGGTTTTGCAGCTTTTATGGTGCATAGTGAAAATTTGTAAAAAAACTTGACCTCTTAGACATAGGACATATTGATATGCATTTAATTGATTCTAATTCTAGGTTTCAAGTGACAAGGTCTAACTGAGGCAGTTCAGCATTGTTCTTGTTCATTATGTGTGATTTAGCAAAATGTTTACAATGAGATAAACTACTCTATTATAGAGAGATATCTAACTTTCTATTCTTCTGTTCAACAAGAACATACATATATCTTGAATCTTGATAGAATCACAGGGACCCAGCTGTTCCCTCTAGACTAATCTGATTCATAAAGCCATGTTTTCTTTGGTTATCGTACCAAGCCTCTAGCCCCTAAGCACTAGCTGTCTTTGCTTCTTTTTATCAGATTGCTGTATAGTACACACTGCAGTGTGGACTTCGGCCACACAATTTGGCAATTTAGATAATGATCATTATGTATTGTTGCTAAATATTATGGGACATGCTATTTGAAGAATTTCTGATTTGTAGTTGGGCACAAGAATATACATGAGAAAGTGGCTGTGTCTATTGGAGAAGGTGGTCCATTATGGGTATTAGCTGGCCTTATAGCATGCCCTTGTAGGCATAGTTCTCCTTAGGACAATATTGAATGAGTGGTTGACAATATGACATTCCGTTAATGCTTGTGTTTTCGAGGTCCAGGTAACTGTTATATTATTGCTTGTTTTGTCTTTCTGTATTTCCAAGGCAAATATCTTAAGTGGCTAGGTTTCATCCTTACAAAAGGATTTCTTAGTAAAGTTATATCAGATGCATTTTATCCCAGCTACAGTTGTTTACCTCAATGCTATACCATTGACTGCATTGATTTAGATTACTAACAATAATTGCAGTTGGCAGAGCAACATGGTGTGTTATATGGAATCACTCTATAAAGTATAGTTAGCATCTTGGCTCTTACTTTGTGTAGAAGTCCATGCTATTTTTGAGGAATGATTAAATCATCCAAAATTTGGCTTTGTCATGGAAATTTAGGTTAGAAACTATCCTCACCACTCTTGATGTTCTAAATTTTCGTACTATGCATTAGCATCTTTGAACCTATTAATACTAGATATATCAAAAGAATTTGAATCTCTGCTGCCGAATTTGAGTTGTCTTTTAATTTCATTGCTAGTACGTGGGAAATAATATAGGTTTATTGAAGTTTTGTGCCAAATATGTGTGAATAAATCCCATTTATACATTCTTTTTATAATATTCCATTTTGTTTCAGCTAACCTATTGCTTAATCTGAAGAAAAATTGAGTCCTAAAGTTATGTATGTTTTAGATATTAATTTCCTAATGTAATTTTTTCTCAATGCGTTAACCAGATGGCTCGGCTACCTGAGGGTATAACTGAATTGTTGCACCATGATGAGCTACCTGTTCCTTTGGTGAGTACTTCTAAGTTAATCAATCTAGCTTCTTTCTTAAAGTGTCTATCCTTTCCAACAGATCCCACATCATATATAATCTTTTTATATTGTTTGATTTGAACAAGAAATGGCTCTGCTAGGTATCTGTGTTGAACACCTTTTTGCCTTCTTACATACAATAATTACACTTTTGAATTTGTATCTTTTGTTACATCTAGAACCTTGCATATGCATTAGAACATTTAAAAATGCTGATGACCACGATAAGTGTCTAATTGTATTGCATTTTGTAGATCAAATGTCGGAATGTCGTTGTTCTTTCTGCAACAACCATTCCTGAATTGGACCTGCAGTGGGACTGTTTATTGGAATTGCAAAAAGAGAACAATATTTTGCAAGTGAAGCCACCTTATGTGTCAAAATACTTGCGGACAACAGTCTCAGAAGTAAGTCTTAGAACTTTCTGGTATTTTGTATCATATGTTGATTTATTTAGAAGGATACTTGCATGTTCCATGAGGTAAAGTTAAGCATACAGAGAATAAAAAAAGTTATTATAAAGCCATCAAATTGAATGTATAAATTATCATTGTTAGGCTGTGCTTACTCATTTAAACAAAATAATATATTAGGTTCTCTGGCACAATATGATGCTGCATTTCAAATTACACCATGGTTAATGGACTTGCCCAAACTCAGCGAGACTTAGGGCAAACCAGTACAAAAAAGTCCTAGAGACCTGATACTTAGGTCTGGGCAAGTCTTGCAAGACTTGCCAGACTCGTGAGTCTTGCAGGCCAGACTTGGTGAGTCTTGCAGACTAGACTCGGCTAGGATTGGGGAGAAAATGAAGAAAAAAAAGTTAGTTAAAAAATTGTATGGCGTTAGTATGATATTTCAGTTATTTTAAAAAAAAATTCCAACCTTTGAATGCTTGTTTGGTTTATGATATGCCCATCTAGGATTTGCAAAGATATTATGAAAATGAAGTGCGCCATAGTTTAAAGACTCAGACTCGCCACCTACTCGGCAATCCGAAAAATTGGACTCGGACTCGTGAAAGGACTCGGCAAAAGGCAAAAACCATAGTTTTACATAAAAACAAAAAAAAAATAATGTATTTAAAGAACATAAGAGCCATAATTGATACTTTACACATGTCATATGAATCTCAAACACTCCATATATGAAATATCATCATAGTTGCAGACTTTAAAATGTATAACATCAGCATAAGTTTATAAATATTTACAAATTAGATATAATGATATGTCCAAATGTGAAAAACAGCAAACTAAAGACTACATCCTCCTCTTTCCTCTCCTAATATAACTCAATTTTTCATGCCTTGAACTAGTAGGCGTTGGGGTATCTAAAGGAGGAGTTGATGAGGGAAAATGAGTAAATAATTCTATTATGACCAAGAGCAAAGAGAAAATGAGGGAAAAAGTGAAAAAAAAAAACACTTTATGACTTGGCTATGCGTGTTGATTGGGCGATGCGAGTCCATGTCAATAACTCATGAGTCCCGATCAATAACTCGCGTGAGTCCATGTCAATAACTTGCGAGTCAATGTGCAGTGACTCACTTGGACTTAACTTGTGAGTACATGGCGAGTCGACTCAGCTTGCCATTGGACTTGCAAGTTCACGCGAGTTCGAGGCGAGTCTTGCGATTTTTTGAACTATGGTGTGCGCCATGAAGGTTTTTGTGGTTTTGAAGATCTTTCTTTGGGCTTGGTGGTAAGGGCTCCACAAATGTGTGATCAAATGAAGCAACCCCGAGGTTTACGCTGTGTACTTTGCAACTTTATGTTGGATATAACTTAGTTCAATAATGTGATATGCTGGTAATCACAAAGGGACTTACGCTATTCATTCTGGATTAATCAACTCTTTTCCTTCAAAGTGGCTGGAACTTGGACATCAAATTGACCACTTCGAACTTCAAAATAAAGATAAAAGGGGGGGAAGGGTTAGGAAATCTACTCTTTTACTAAGGACAATGGTATCAATGGATGATGCTTAGATGACTGAATTCCTTCACTAAATATGGAGATATTTAGTGATGCTTTGCTTCACTAAATGAAACTACACAAAGATGA
Source organism: Chamaecyparis obtusa (assembly GCA_027943335.1). Taxonomy (NCBI): domain Eukaryota; kingdom Viridiplantae; phylum Streptophyta; class Pinopsida; order Cupressales; family Cupressaceae; genus Chamaecyparis; species Chamaecyparis obtusa. The sequence continues at coordinate 703,070 of BSBK01001425.1, read as the reverse complement.
TGCAATCTCCATAGGGAACACAAAGGATTTTTATATAGTAATCATTCATTTGAATACCCAATACTGGCGCAATTCAAATGAACATTCACAATCGAACTTAGTATTTAATCAAGTCTAGACTAGCCTTACACTATGACTTGCAATCAATAGGCAACAAAAGGTATGGACATGGAGTTCATCATTCATCTTCACATTTCTCCATTTCAATCAATGAACTTTACCTAAACCATGAGAGGTAGAAACCATGCAAAATGTTGAAACAATACATAGAAATTGATCATATCTTCAATGAAAATCATGTCTTTATTATAACATCTCCTTGGCAACAATTTATGGTCTCTTCCTCCTGCTACTTTTACTTTGTCTAGTGATTTATAAATGAGAAGGCCTAGCCTTATATAGGCCTCTCAATTACAATGAAGGGCCTAGATTGATTTGTAATCAATGGTCAAGATAATTCAAGGAAATCCTAATTAGGGTTTGTTACAACCAATACTTACAATCATTTAATGTCATCCAATGAGAAAGTTACATTGCTTTGGAATACATATCCTTTTAAAAATGAACCAATGAGAAAATTCCTTGTAGTGATTCATTAAACACCTTCCACAAGTTCACTTGTGAATGAATTTGACTGGATGATCTTGGACATTTTGATTTTGAATCACTTGGTTGGTTGAAGATGAATGGACGCCACCTCAACATGTGTATCTTGCAATCTTTATCCTTTCATCGTAGAGAAGAGATATCTCTTGATACTCGACATCTCTAACTTTGATTAACGTTTTTGAAACTATTCTCTTCTTGTGGATGTGATGATTCATATTCCCAATTGCTTGATCTTCATGGATGTTCTTCATCCTCCTTGCTTTGGAAATCTTCTCGTTGAAGTTGTTCTTGAAATTGCTTTGGTCTTGTCATTTTGCCTTCTTGTGATGCTTGGGTTCTTCATGTTGATCTTGGATTTCCAAACGAAACTCAAGATTGAGACAACATTTCTCCATTTGTAAACTTATTCACCTTCTTATCCGCCTTACTCTTTGAATTCCTCTTGATGTAAATCTTGTCCTCAATATCTTCTTGTCTTTAAACCCAAACTTGTCCTTATGTCTCTCCTTGATAACAACTTGATCTTGAAATGATTCCTTCCTTCAAGCTTGATCTTTGAAATCTCCTTCCTTGATGCATTCGCTTGAACATCACCTTCATTTGAATTCTATATTGATTGCACAATAATGAATTGGGATCCTATTACAATGAATGAATGACTTGCTTTATAGAAAGCAAGAGATGCCCTAATCCTTAATTTAGAAGATCTAAAGCATTGGAAATTAGGAGCTAAATTAAGCTCAACTACAGCTGAACTAAAGCTAGAAAAGCAAACTTTAGTTGAATTAAAGCACCTAAGTTTAGGTTAAGTGAAAAACAATTAAAGGACCTAATTAATAAATAATTAGATAATTTGTCCTAATTGCTGTAACACCCACCATTAAGATAAACTTAGGGAGAAGCTAAAAAGCTAACTATGAATGCAAACAAGCTAGCATGAATGATTCTCGACAATGAAGGGTTGATTAGGTACTCATGTACAAACCAATGTAAAGCAATGCAACTCACACCAATGAGGTCTCTCTAAATAGAGAAAAGGGGAAAACCACATGGGAAAATACCTATCTAAAAGTGAGAGATGCAAAGAAAAGAAAGAGTACATGTGACAAGCATGAAGGACAAATTTCCAAATGTCAATCTGTAAAGCAAACGTTGATGTGCAACTGCAAAACTTGAATGATCTCGCCAAATCGCCAGCTAAGGTGGATCTTTCATTACCAAAATTGATTTTGCCAAAGAGGGTTTTCGTCCTTTAGAGGCTGAGATGAACCGTGTTTGATCTCCAATACCATAATAGTTTCTCAATCAAAGAAATGGCATAAACTCAAATTGTATCCATACTGAATGAGATTTCAATCCCCCTTTTTATAAGCTTTCTTGGAAACTTTCTAGAAACTCCATTATAAAATCTTTTTATTAATTTATTAAGCTTTTTAACTTCAAAATACAATTTAATTTATTTTTAATACATTTCCAACAATGAAAGTCACTTATCAATATCTCAACATGTAAAACTTTTCGTTCTCTTTCGAATGAGCTATAATAGTGAGGTGCTTGATAAATTAATTTAATTAAAATGACAACCTTGGTAAAATTTATTAAATATGTATCTAAAATACTTCTGGAGTTATGATCAAAGTTTTGAGGTTTGATAATGGAGGGGAATATACTTCTGGAGTTCTTCAAAATTTCTGTATTGAGGCAGGGATCAAGAGGGATGTTGTTATGCTTCTGGGCAAGATTGTGTGAAATTTTTTTACATCAATGTTTCGGATCATACTCCATGATCCATCATCAGGATGTTGCTATTATGCTTTTGCATTCTTAAACTTTCTCATTCTGATGATGGATCATGGAGTATGATCCGAAATGTTGATGTAAAATTTTTTCACACAATCTTGCCCAGAAGCATAACAATAGTTCATGGATTGTGGAAATTTTCTATCTTTGATTAAGAGGGAGTTTTGTGTTCCATATAACCTGCATCAAACTGGAGCTGCAGAAAGAAAGAATAGATCCATAGTTGAGGTAGCCAAATCTATGACTCATGATCAAAATCTGCAAACTTTTATTTGGGCAGAAGCTTGCAAAACAACTGTTTATGTTAAGAATCAAAGTCCTTATCAAATTTTGGAAAATATGACTTTTGAAGAGGCCTTCACAGGTACTAAACCTGAGGTTAGTCATTTAAGAATTTTTGGGTGTCTTGTTTATATTCATGTGCCTAAAGATAAAAGATCTAAGCTAGAATCTTTAGGCAAGAAAGGAATTTTTGTTGGTTACAGTTAGTCATCTAAGGCTTACAGGATCTATATTCTAGGACAAAAACAAATTGAGATAAACAAAAATGTATCATTTGAGGAAGAAGTAGCTTTCAAAAGATCAAAGGGGTCTTCCATGGAGACAGATAGGGAAGAACAAGAGACATCTCAAGATATGGACATTGCTCTTGATTCTCCTTCTGAGATTCAGAGGGAGGTTACTGAATCAGAAGAATCTATTGATCTAGTTGATCCCATAGAACCAACCAATGGACCAAGTAATATTTCCTTAGATAGAAAGGTACCTTTATGGGCTAGACATCCTATGCAAGAGACTAAAAATATATAGCTCCTCGTGGAACCTTCACAGAAAGTAAGAGACCACATAAGTGTCCAGGTTATGTTGCATTAATGAGTCATATCATTGAGTCCGAGCCTTCAAGTTTTGAGGCATCAAATCAGAAAGTATGGAGAGATGCTATGACTGAAGAATATCAATCTATCATCAATAATGATGTTTGGAATGTTGTTTTGAGGCTTAAAGAAAAATCAGCTGTCTTCCAAGTGGCTGTTCAAAATCAAGCATGCAGCTGATGGGAGTATTGAAAAGTATAAGGCAAGATTTGTGGCAAGAGGTTTCTCTCAAAAGGAAGGTGTAGATTACGAGGAGACATTTGCTCCTGTAGCTTGGTATACATCTATCAAGACTATCATTTCTATTGCAGCAGTTAGAGGCTGGAAATTACATCAAATGGATGTGAAGATTGCATTTCTTAATAGTGTGCTTGAAGAAGTCGAACAACTAGATGGTTTTGTGATTCATGGGAAGGAATCTCACATATGCAGATTGAAAAAGGCCTTGTATGGCCTTAAGCAAGCACCGCATGCATGGTATGAAAGGATTGATAAATACTTAACGAGTTTGGGATTCTCCAAGAATGATGCAAATGCAAATATTTACTTCAAGGTAGTTGGTGATAAAGCTTTAATTTTAGTTCTTTATGTTAACGATTTATTTCTTACTGGGGCAGATAATCTCATTGTCAAATGTAAGAAAGATTTTGCTTCTGAGTTTGAGATGAAGGATCTCGGTCTTATGCATTACTTTCGAAGACTGGAAGTGTGGCAAAGGCCTAATGAGATTATTTTTAGTCAAGGGAAATACTCTAGACATTTTGAAGAGATTTGGTATGCTGGATTGTAAGTCCATGTCAACACCTGTGAAAACAAATTTGAAGAAGTTGAATGATTGTGTAGCCAGTTCATATTTAGTAGATCCCACCATGTACAAACAATTGATTGGATCATTGATATATCTAGTCAATACCAGACCAAATATTTGTTATGTTGTAAACACTCTCAGTCAATTCATGTGTGAGCCTAGACAAATTCATCTTGTTGCAACAAAACATATCTTAAGATATTTGCGTGGTACAATGGGATATGGTCTAAAATATACTTCTTGTGAAGATCTGAAATTGCAAGGTTACTTTGATTTTGATTTGGTCAAGTGTATAACCGATATGGCATGTACTTTTGGTTGTTGTTTCAGCTTAGGATATGCCATGATTTCTTGGTGCAGAAGAAAAGAGTCATGTGTGGGTCAGAGTACTGTAGAAGCTGAATATATTGCAGCTTGTATGGCAACTTGAGAAGCAGTGTGGATTCAAAAGCTTCTTGCAGGATTGTTTGGGCAGAGTTTTGAACCAACTATGATTCATTGTGATAATCAAAGCTGTGTGAAGCTTCCTATTAATCCTATATTTCATGATAGAACAAAACATGTGGAGATCAAATATCATTATTTAAGAGATGGTGCAAAGGAAAGCAATTCAACTCAAGTATATTTGTATTGATGAGCAGACAACTGACATTCTCACCAAGCCACTTTCCAGAGTGAAGTTTACATATTTTTGAGATAAGCTTGGTATTGTGGAGAATGTTGCTCTTGGTGAGAGAGAGTCTCAACATGTGAGGTGAAAGCCTTTGTAATGCATATTTCTTTGAGACAAAGAAATATGAGGTGAAAGCCCTTGTTTGCCTTTGAGATGGAGGTATTACTCTTTCCACTCATGGGAGTAGCCATAGTGGATTTTATGTTGAGATACTCCATGACATCACATTGAGTGACACCATGATGAGAGCTTGTGTTTATATTTATTTCACACATGGGAGTAGCCATGGTGAACATCATGTTGAGTGAGTCCATGATGCTATCATGCTGTGAGATTTTGTGATAAAGTTTTGGTTTCTTTCACAAATGGGTGTAGCCATTGTGACTGTCATGTTGAGAGACTCCATGACATGAGAATTCGGAAAAGATATCTCCCTTGCTAAGAGGGAGTGTTGGCGATTGTAGTTGCAGGAGATATTTTCCGTACCTGCGATGGTTGCATCATTGTTCTATTTGTAATACTTGCTATGTAAAGTTGTTGTCTATACCTTGTTGCGTCAACTCTTATCCTTCATTATGGTCGGGTATATTAAGACTGCGAAGAGTCTTCAATGTTGAACGGTTATCTATATGAAGAATCACGCCCCTTGGTGACAATCATTGAAGACTATGAAGAGTCTTCAACGTGAGCATTTGAAACAACACATTCTTTGTAACTGCCAAGGACTCGTGTGCCGTGACAGTCAGGAGACAAAAGGTTGTTCATTCTTGTTCTATGATTATTTGAGTATTGTATTGTATTTGTTGTTGAACACAATTCTGGTTACAGTGGATGTTCATCATTCATCTTGGTATCTTACTTTATTGATCATTATTGGCAGGGTGTCATTTCGGTGTTTGATCGCTGTAGTTCTTTGTTTTGTCATTGTGTGTATTTGGTCCAGATTATCTTGATTATTCTGGAGGTGTTTTTGCGTTTATTGTATTTGGAGATGTTTTTATTGTAAAAGATTACTGTTGTTTATCAGTCAATAATTTGTGGAGAGAGAACACTGTGATTTGTTCCTCAAGTGAGTGTAGTCTCAGAAGTCAGAGATTCTTGTATTTAGACATTTTTCTTTAATAAAAGCATTGTTTTTGGTGTGGCTAGGTTTTTCCCTCAAGTTGGAGGGTTTTCCCAGGGTATCTTTGATGTTCTTGTGATTTTGAGATCTCTACTTTCTATTTTATGCTATTCTGGTTCAAAATTTAACATAAACCTCACCTCCAAAGTTAAAAACTTCTGATTTTGTTAAATTTTGATATTTAGGTGTTAGAACCATTGGTTAGGGTTCTATGATTGGTGGATGGGGATCACAACCCCATGGGGTATGTGTATGAGGCCATGTACAAGGACAAAGAGACAATTCAACATTTGTATGGGTCAAACCAAATATGAACCCATATGACGCACAATTGATTGGAAGTTGAATTGACAATTCTATCAACATATTTGTGCTGCTGCCTACCATTTGAACTCCAAGTTTTATTTCTCTCCTACTTTCACAGTAGATGCAGAGGTTATCCTTGGCCTTAACACATGTATTGAGAGATTGATTGATGATGGCAACCTTGAAGACCTCATACTTGATGAGATATAGAGTTATAGGAAGGTTGAGAGGACATTGTTTTCTTTAAATTTTCACATTTTTAGGAAAGCCACTTTGCAGCTAGGTAAACAAACTGTGTTCAATTTATTTTACTATTCATTATTAGTGGTTCTAGGAAAGCCACTTTGTAGCCAGGTTAAAAAACCGTGTTCAGTTGTATTTCACTGTTCATTTTTAATGGTTAAGTGTATTAAAATTTTAACTGAATTATAAATTGCAATTGTTATCCTTGCTGACTTGTGACATCATAACCACTCAGGTTATCCAATTTAACAACTTGCAAATGTTTGTGTTTGGCTTGGTTTTGTAATGATTTGCAATTTTAATTAATAAAATTAAGAAGTTGCCGGGCAAGAATTATATATAGAATTTTCAATTTTAAATACAATTACTGGCAAATAATGGCTGAAATATTATTAAATGTTCAATACATGATCAAATATGCTTTCCAACATCGATGTTTATAGCCGGAAATAATATAGAGGACTTTGGCAAAATCTGGAAATGATTATCAGCACTCTGGAATTCTGAGACATCAGCAAATGATCCAACACCTAGACTATTGGGTGAATAGGTGGTACCGCTGGAGTAAAATCAGACTAATATTAAATGGCAAAAAAGCTCCTGTATGTAGCTGCCTAGCAAAGAAAGCCCTTCCTTAGAAATCTGGGTGAGATGCTGGACTGTAGCTGCAATTTGATGCTTGAAATCTGGTATAAATGGAAGCCAATGATGAATATTTGGGTCTGCAATTAATGAACCTTCAGAAACCTCAAACCCTTGATGTATTTCTCCAACTGAAGCACAAATAGAACTCTTGTATGAAGTCCTCCAAAGCAATAATTTGGTTGATCTTTCACAACCTCAAAACTGTAAAAACAATGAAGATTGAACAATTTCCAATGCCTTGGTACAGCTGAAACCCTTGTTTCAATTGCACAAACTCCAAACACCAAATTTGCAAAGACAAATGATCATCAATAATGAGGTTGATTTGCTTTTTGATGTGCTTTTATAACCCAATCTCCTTAATAGCATTTAAATCGACTTTCAAATCCACTTTTAGGATTTTAATAAAACTTTATAATAAGTCTTTAAACTTGAGCGCTCATATTAATGCATTATAAATGCACTTTAATATCATTTAAAATAATATAACTTGTGTACACATTGACTTTATAAAATACTTTAATATTTTGGCCTCCAAAATATAATCCATTAATTGCACTTTAAGTCACTTAAATGAAGAGTCATGGCCCCATTGAATATAAAGTAAATTTTTAACTTAATAAATAATTATTAATAAAGTAATTACTTTATTAATAATTAAAATAACATAACTCTACAAATAATCATTATTTCTCAATTCTGTTTGAATTTGGAAGTCAACCATTGTGTCTATTGTGCACCCAACTGCCTTACTAAAAATAGTAAGGGTCCCTCTCTATCAACCACAGACTTACTGTAAATAGTAAATCCCTCATTATCTGAAACAAATCATTTACATGAGGGTTGAAAGTGAAACAAGAAGTAATCCACACCATGTACACACAAGAATACTCCCCAGTGAACTCAGACTGGTACCCCGATGCACACGAGAGATACCATAGCACACTGAAAAGTGTCCAACAAAATATACCTAGATCCCAAATTCTAACTAGAAGCCTGTCAAGAAGAACATCCTAAGACTTTTGCTGGTCAACACTGATCCCAACTTCACCATACTAGAAATGGTGAAGCAGTTCAATGGGAGCCATCCCACCTGTAGTGCTGACCCTGTCACCACCTAGATCCCAGAATAAATGAAACTCACATCCATCCATCACAAGGAGGTAAGAATATCTGGAAGCATCTACTACACTAACTCTCACTCTACACTTTGTCAATCCCCCATGGATTTGAAATCCAACCGTACTGTGGAGATAAGAACATCTGTAGGTGTCTGTAACACTATCACTATCTCCATCCTCTACTAAACTGCCATGGATGTGTTGACTTTGCAAGTAGTCCCCCACCAACTTGTAGCTACTGATTCCATCTACTGAAGATGGTGAATACCCATCCCACAAAGGATGGTATAATCCCAAAGCCAATCCACACTGTCGCATCATCAAGTCCTCCACATGTGGATCAAAAGAAAAATGATGAACACTCCTCTCTGTGTACTTATGGTAGAAAGCTCCAACCTTTGTTAATAACTTATCACTAATAACTTTGGAATCAAAAGATTGCTCCAATCTCTGACCCCGAACAATTGATTGGGCAGGAGCTCTGGTAACCCTCTTTGCAAACCCAACCATAAAATATCTATGAGGAACCATTATAGTTAGAGTATCTAAAATTGCTCCCACCAATCGATGAATGTCACATGATCCTCGGATGAGAGTATCCTCAGTGACTCCAAACGAACCCTACTAAACCTTCAGACTCTCAAGTAGGTACTCAATAAACGAATCCGTGTAGTAAAAACAATATGAGGTAGAATCAACCTTTTCTTCTAGAACACAAACTGGCGTCCAAACTCAACTTTATGGGATGAAGTAATAGATTTGCTTTTTGGAGTGGTAAACAAATCTACCTGAGAGCCATACTCCCAACCAGATGACACTCTACGAGTCCCATGTGAAGATGTATTGACATAAAGTTAGTTGTCATTGGTAAAGTAAGTGGGAAACATCAATCCCACCGGAACATCGGTACATCACACCGGTACTCAGAATTGTGAACCGGTAAACTAAGCAAGAAAGCAATGTACTTTAATTGGTCACGCTTATACTGCTCCAGGTTTTTCCAACTGGTCTTGACACATGCACAGGGAACAAATGACTAACCGGATACAAGTTCTACACCGGTTAAGTGCATGATAATCCGAACCGGATTATGCAGAGCGTTTTTCAGTTAAACAGGAGTTAGCTTTTTCAGTGGAACTGGAGTTAGCTTTGTTTTATCTGTGAGCATTTCGAGGTAAACTTAGGATCAGTTTGCAATTTTTTTTTGCATGCATGATTTATGAGAGAGTTTATAGCTTGGCAGAACTATGAGATGCATTTTTATTAAGATGATTTTTTATAAATACAGGCAAAGGACATGAAAGATATGTTGTTGAATATCAAGAGCATAGAGCGAAGAAGAGCAAGAGAGCAGAATCTTCTGAGAGGAATCACAGTCACTAGAGGTGAAAGGCAGAGAAAGATTCAACAACCAAGTAGAGGAAAGGGTAACAGGTATGATCCGATTCGACAAATAGTGTCATCATAAGATCATTGCTTTAAATTGAGAAGCATATTTAAATCCCTCAATCAGAGTGAACCCTTACAGGTTCTTTGTATAAATCCATTTACTGGGTAACATCTTTATTGGTGTTCTAAGTCCTCTTACAAGGCGACTCCTAACAGGGTCAAGATCCTAACAGGTCTTCTATCAAATCTCTTAACCGGGTAGCACTCTTACTAGTGCTTTGTAAGCCTCTAACAAGGCAACTTTATTATTGCAGTAGTGGAGTTTGTGGGTTTGTCCCACTGTAGTTTTTTCCTTCTAACCGAGGGTTTCCACCTATAAATGTTATGTTGACCTGTGCATTTAATTTTTGTTTATGAGTTTTTATAGTATTCTTTTAATTTCTGTGTTAACAAGAATATTTGTTTGCTTAAAAGAGAAATAAAAATTGAATTTACTGATTCACCCCCCCTCTCAATAACTGGTTAGGATTAACAATTGGTATCATAGCTTAGGTTCTCATAGATAGAAAGCTTAACCACTTGAGAAAAGATCATGGAGGATTACAGGTATCAAAACTAGCTTGAGGAAGCCAATGACATGATAGCATCTCTTGAGAATAGACTAAGGAGGTCTCTTGCAAAGAGGAAAGAGATGGCTCTACAACTGAGTGAGAGTCATGAAACCATTGAGGAACTCTCTGGGCAGAATGGATTTGATGAAGCAAAAGAGGCGGTCTCCGATCTCATCGAGAAAAATTAGAATCTGACCTATCAAATCTCAAATCTAAAAAAGGAGCAGGAAAGTCATGTTCTGAGGATGACTGAACTCATCGAAGCCAAAAGAAAAGCTGATGATGAGAAGACTAGTGCCATAGAAGCACAGTTAACTACTGAAAGAGCAAAAAATCTGGTTGAAGATGCACTAAGAGAGAGTGATGCTCTCATATTGCAACTGCATGTAGACATGCAAGGCATAAATCAGGAGAATGCAATCATGCATGAGCATTTGCATGACAAAGATGAAGCATGCAAAAAGATGGCTGCTGAATTGGATCAGTTTAAAGAACAACTGAAAACTCTTGAAAAGAGGAATGAGAAACTTAGAAGGTAGAATGAAAGTTCTGAGAAGCTTGATGAGCAACTGAGGGCTCAAAGAAAGCACAAGGATCCTACAAGACTTGGGTACATCGGTCAAAGCAACAATGAAACCGGTGAGTCCTTTGGAGACAAGAAAGGCAAGAAGGAAACGAAGAAACCAATAGAATACAAAGGTAAAAAGACCTTCAAACCCTTTTGCAAACATTGTGGCAAACCGGGTCATAAATCTAATGAGTGTAGAAATGCACCGGTAAAATCATTTAACTCTAATAGTTACTGCATCAACTATTACAAGTATGGTCACAAGACCTTTGAATGCAGGTCACATTGCAACAGTGTGTCTAGTGGAAGCATGGGAAGCTTCAAGGGTTATTGCTATGCATGCAACAAGTTTGGACACAAAACGGAAGAATGTAGGTCCAAAACCATGACATTCAAATCCTCACCGAGACCGGTATTCCATAATAGGAATCTAAACCGGAGCACATCCAACTGTGCTACCTGTGGGCCATCAGGGCATAGGAACTCTGGATGTCACTCACCCATGGACAGGGAAAGAAGGGTCCATCCATGGAGAGGAACCAAAATGACTTGTTACAATTGTAACAAGATTGAGCATCTGGCCAAGGAATGCACGAACTGGCCGATGAACAAAGGCAAAGGACCGGCCAAACTGGTCAAGAAGAACTTGTCCCCCAACCAGAAGGATAACTTGAGTAAAGACACCAACAGGGAAGTAAAGAAGACTTGGTCAATAAAGGGGACAACGAGTTCTGCTGAGGAGAAATCCGAGTTAATGTGATTATCTACTGATGGTGATATCTCTTCAGCAAATTAAGCCTAAGGCTTAAGAGGAACAGGTAGCAAGGCTACTGTTCCCGAAGGAATTGGTGAGTTGTGATCTCACTCAGTCATGTAGTGGAACTGGGAAGTAGTTACCGGTCTAACATGTGAACCGGATAGGTAAGTGTTGCTGACATAGCAGGGTGAATATTGCAACCGAGGATATGTGAATAGGTAACGAGTTTGCAGACCGGTTGTCGAAATAAAGGTTAGGTAAGAGTAATTAATACAGTAACCGTTAACAAATGTTACTGTTTGCTAATTACCGTTACGACCTAAGTCTATAAAAGGGAAAGCCGATTACTCATTTTACTTTACATTGCGATTTGTGATTATTGATTTCATAAGGTCGAGTAATCTTTTCTTGCTGTGATTTACGTTCTTTGCTTAGCAAATTCCGTGAATCTTATCAAGAACTTTCTGCTAATACTGGTCTAGTATCATGACATCTTCATCTTTTGTGGTGAGCCTAATTAGTGCAAATCAACTGGATAGACCAGTTTATTACATCATGGTAGTTCAGAATTGAGAGAATGATATGGCCAGAGTTCTATCGTCCGTGCCTAAAGGAATATTGCTAACTGAGGATGTAACGACTTTCATCCATAACAAACAAGAGGAACTAGGTGAAACTTTCATACAGAGTGAATACCTCTCACTTTGTGAAGACGTGTTGATGTCAGTTTTGTACCACTACATAACATACAGCAATTGAATACTTGATATAGAATACCAAACACTCAACCCTCTCTTGAAAAGTAAATAATCATGAAGAACATGAGAAAACTCCAAGGTTCCTTACACTTGTGGATACTAACTCAGTTATATTAATGTGATTTGCTAGTTAATCACGTAGGCGGGCTTACGTTGTTCACTCAAGGATGTCAACTTACACTGCTAAAGATCTGGCTTTGCAATATATGATAAAGTATATCCGTGATTTATATCACTTCCAACTTCGCTCATCAAACTTCTACTATCTAGATTACTCCTATTTCTAACTATGGATGGGAAACTAATGGATGGACTAGGATTCTTACCAAATGGAGGCTTGCCTGCGACTTCACCTCCACCTAGTGCAAAGCTTCAAAGGATCTCAAAAGGTTTTCATATCAACACCTTCCCCTCAATCCAACTTGAGTACAAATTAAGGATCCAATGCCAATTGAACTTGAGCGCAATTACTAGATTACCACACAAGGCACCCTTGCATCTACAAGGAGCTAGTGGCCTAGTTTTATAGAATCCAATCAAACATCCACCAATATCACCACACAATCTATCTACTTCTACTCTTACCTTAACAACTTTGAAATGAAATCCTATTTTAATTGAGAGATGTAAAGAACCATGCAAATACACCAAAATGATCATGTATATCCACCATGCAAGCCACAACAATGAATAGAGAACGATTTTGATAGTATTTTGGCAACAATTCTCCAACATAACTCTCTTTTACAAATGAGAACAAATGGCCTTATATAGGAGGCTCAAGTACAATGAATGGCCAAGGTTAAGAAGCAAAAATCTGAAATCAAGGGCCCAGATTGCATCCTATAAACCCTAATTAGGGTTGCCATAACTACAACCAATTACATGAGGGCACCAAATCATGGGCCAATAAGAAAATTGCAAAGGTTTCTCCACCAATGAGAAAATGGGACACTTGGCGTGTTGCAATTGCTTGTGCTTGAAATCTGAAATTTTTTGATTGGAGGAGATAATTAACTGCCACCTCATCATCCTTGTCCTATAGGTTTGATTGATCTTTGATCAAGGGAAGATATCTCTTGATACTCAACATTTCTAAATTTGATTAACTCTTCTGAAACTATCAACTCCTTGTAAATTTCCTCATAGCATGACTTGGGTGGGCATCCTTGAACTTGCCCCTGATCTGATTCGAACTTGATTGTACTTGGAAATGCCTTCAAATAAATGGACTTGTCCCTTCGGTAACTTGATGTGAACTTCCTTCACACCTGTTGGCGAGATGATGGAGGATATGGATACCATTCTCTCTTTGATCTTCTAAGTTGTTCCAAGATTTGCCATCCAAGGAAAGTAGCTTCCCATGACATCAGTTGAGAAGCATAATAAGGTCGCCATACTCTGATCTGAAATCTGACCTGGTGAGCCTTGACGACTTGGTGACTCCCCTCTTGCCTTCAATTTTGAGAAGAAGGCGGTCCTGGGCATCATGTCCTCCTTGTCTTTCTTGGTATTGATTCCCCTTTGGTTCTTGCTTGCACTAGCATCCGCCATCCTAACTCTTATTTCTGCCTCTTCTTTCTACAATATGAGATGGACTACACTTATCTCTGCCTCTTCAATCTTAGGGATGGAACTACCACTTATTTGTGCCTCTTCAATTCCTATCAAACTACACTTATATCTGCCTCTTCATTCCTAGGGATGGGACTACCACTTATTTCTGCCTCTTCGAATACTTAGGGATGGACTACACTTATATCTTCTCTTCAATCCTAGGGGTGGGACTACACTTATATCGCCTCTTCAAACCCTAGAGATGGAATGATGAAGTGGTGGATGAGCAGTGCAAGAAGAAATGGGAACATGAACCAAGCAAGAACAAGGAGAGAAATCTGCCCTTTAGACTAGCAATCTCCCACAAACTTGAAGACCTTCCTCTACACCAACAATCTCTCCTTCACTAAAGAAGAAGACCACACCAAAATTAAAGAAATGAGAATTGGAATCGGATTGGAATCGGCAAGGCCGAATTGAATCGTGAATCGGCCATGAATCGGAATCGAATCGGCAAATTTAAAAAACTCTAGATTTTAACAATTTAAAACTTATTTTAGGCACCCATTATTGAATATAACTTAAACACAGTATAACATCATCAAATAGAAGCTAACATACATAAACAAGGAACATAAATGATAAATCCATCACATACGCTACATGTAAAATGTAAATTGTAGCTGAACTGAAGTAAATAGAAATCTGAAATCATATTATCATAATGAGTCAAATCATAGAATGTAATATCAAATATGTATGTGAGATGAAGATCCATAAGACATCAAATCATAAATGTATGTAAGATGAAGATCCATGAAACGTATGTCTATCAGTAATAGTATTAGTTTGTAAACAAAATGAAAAAACAAGGCTGTAGCTCAAGCCTCATCATCATCCTCATCATCATCCTCAAGCTCGGCTGTAGCCTCAACCTCAGCCTCTGAGTATCTTGTGACTGTCTCTGTCTTCTACAAAGGCGTCTAAGATAGGTCCTAGAGGACTGCTGAGCCATATCCTTCGCATGTAAGATGGGCTCACGAACAACATCACTAGGGCCTATGTTTGTGCGTGCACGTGTGAGTCTGCCAGTGCCTGAACGTGCTCTAGCCACCTCCTCTACCATGGCCACAGCCTCAGCATCTCTATCTACTTGGTCAACCCACTCATGGTCTGCCTCAATGAAGACCGGATCCACAGCTTGAGTGAGCCACTCTGATTCTGGATCAATCTCATCCAGAATGATCGGAGAGGAGTCAATGCCCAAAATTTGTCTGATCCTAATATGAAGGTTGTAATGAACAAAGACAAGATCATTCAACCTCTACACTGTCAACCTGTTTCTCCTCTTCGAGTGGATATGCTCGAACATGGACCAACTGCGCTCACATCCAGAAGTGCTGCTTGGCTGACTCAGAATACTCATGGCAATTTTCTGAAGTTTTGGGGTTGTGGGCCCAAACATTTGCCACCATCTATCTGAAATAAGGGAAAACAAAATCAATTAGTATCATTTACAAAATTACAACTTTAAAATTACAGAATCAAAAATTAAAATGCACAACTTATAAGCCATAAACTTGTTACTTAACATTCAAGAATATAATATTTTTACGGTTACCTGGCTGTAGTTTTGTCCGAGTATCTATGGCCATCCTGCTAGAGAAAATTGACCCTTCCATATTATTGAATTTGTCTAGCTCAAGGGTTGCAGTTGCGCTACCCTCATCACTACTCAACCTCTGGATCATTGTATATTGGCCCGTGAGAACCTCCTCATCCGCCTTGAAGTCATCACGAAAACGAAATGCTGGATTCAGATAATAAGCTGCTGCATGGATGGGTCGGTGAAGCTGATTCTGCCATCTCCTATCAATG
Organism: Chamaecyparis obtusa; assembly: GCA_027943335.1. Lineage (NCBI taxonomy): Eukaryota > Viridiplantae > Streptophyta > Pinopsida > Cupressales > Cupressaceae > Chamaecyparis > Chamaecyparis obtusa. The sequence goes on along the minus strand of BSBK01001425.1, from coordinate 687,349 downwards.
ATACCCAAATAGGGGCATACTTCTCCTGCACTCCTACATACTTGGCTCTAATGGCCTCCTTGGCCCTATCCATGCCCTCATATATGTAGCCAAGAGAGGGCTTCTCCCCATCAGCAATTCGTAGGAGAGATACGAGGAGCTCAGTGACCTGCATATAATGTAAAAAAAACATTTGAGTCAAAACTTAAATATAAATAATAAAACTAAAAGTAAAAGTAAATCATTAACAATTAAATAATAAATAGTAAAACTAAATACTAAATATTAAATTGTAAGAAATTTACCTCAACGATTTCTTTAGCAGGATCCCAAAAACCATCCTTATCAAAGATCCAATTTGCTACATCTACCCCTGCAGTGGTCGTAGCATAGGAAGATGTAGTCCACTCCACACCAACAAACATTCTCCTCAAATCTCCCTTTGATGTCAACAAGGACTGCAGTGTGATGAAATTCGAGGCAAACCTTGTGATGCTTGGACGAGCTAACTCCTTGCCTCCTGTGTAGGCCCTCATTGTGCTAAGGTGGTTAGACATACATCCACTTCTTATTTTTTTCTTGAAATTTTCAACATAGAGAATAATTATTTTTTTAAAAACGGCCTAGTATCTTAGAAAATAAATTACATTTTCTATAGGTTCTCTTCTTACATATTTTTGATATAATATTTAGAACTTGTTCAAATTTTTATGTCAACTTGCCGAAACCCGTTTTTCTGAATTTTCATTGCCACTTAAGGGCCTAGTTTGGCATACCATGATCTTGCACATACCCTGCTGCCAGAATCATAGTTGAGTGCCACACCTCAACAAGGAGAAGAGAAGCAACAAAAGCCTCAAGCATTATTTGGTTTGCATATGTGTTTAATATCTTAATATGATGTTTCTTATTTTTTATTTGTAGGGTTTAATGATTAATACAGGTAGAAAAGCGGATCAACAGGGGAAGTCTACAAGTGCATGTATTGATAATTTTTGCCACCAATGCCAAAGGGGAAGATGTGTTGACATAAACTTAGTTGTCATTGGTAAAGTAAGTGGCAAACATCAATCCCACTGGAACACCGGTACATCACATCGGTACTCAGAATTGTGAACTGGTAAACTAAGCAAGAAAGCAGTGTATTTTAACCGGTCACGCTTATACCAGTCCAGGTTTTTCTAACCGGTCTTGACACACGCACTGTTGTCGGGATATTTGAATGTACCGGTTATTATGTTACTCTCGGTTGTTAGCGACCAAGAGGTTAGACAGTTACGTCACGACGTTTCGGTCGTGGCCCTTCGGGTACTTTATATACCCTCTCGGAGGTTGGACATGAGAGATATTATTGTATGATCATTATGATGTAAATGTACTTGCCAGTTTGGAATGATTAATGAAAGTATTTATTATTCTATGATACATTTTGTGTTTATTATATTTCCTGTACTATGTTTGTGCAATACTAAGTTTACCCCAGCGGGCAAACCTCTGGTGCCGTTGCCAAATGAATCTGGCAAGTGACGGAATGAGTGGACGGACGGGAATGCCATTGAAGGAGAATATCAATGTGAGGACGAGTGAGGACGGGATCTTGGCATAGACTTTATGCCTAATCAATTGAATAAAAATAGAAATTTAAAGAAGGAACTCGAAGACGAACAAGCCGCTAGACAAGCCATACTCGCACAGCAACAAGCCGAGAGAAGGGAGAGATTCAAAAGACGCGCCGAAGGACTACCGAAGGGAGTAAGTGAAGGCGAGCATCTGGAGGAATCTAACTGAGAGGCTGGAAGAAGTGACGAGGACCGCCTAGAGGAAACAAGGAGCTTGTTCGGGTCCTTAACCTTAACCCCACGGACGGAAGCAAGAGAAGCCCAAAGGAAGGAAGAAGAGGAAGCCGCACAGAGGGAGGCTTAGGAAACCGCTGCCGCCAAGAGTGTCGAAGTGACAGAGGGGCACGGAGATCACAGTAGCCCACCAGGCTTGGATAGTTCCAGTAGTTCGGGGACATCAAGTGGTACGGTACCGAACAATTTCGGAGGTGCCAGTGACGGTACAGTCGAAGGCGCTACAAACGCACAGGCGAACCCTCCATTGGCACCGAGAACTCCACACAATACGGTCCCACCAGTTACCCAAGTACCACTGGTTACTGTAGGGGGAGTGCTGGCACAAGTGGTACCAGAGCACCGAATCCACCGCCGAGACAACCCACCATGGCTGCGAGTAAATAGAAACTGCCCAAGTTCACAAGCCAAGCGAAGGAGGATCCTGTTCGGCATTGCCGAACTTGTGAGACTATATGGGCTGCCAATGGAGTCACAGACCAGGATGAATGGATCCGACAATTCCCCGCAACGTTGAGGGAAGGAGCCATTGACTGGTACTCAGATGTAGATAAATCAGGCCTGACAACATGGAATGCTGTGAAAAAGGCCTTCCAGACAGAATTTCAGTTGTTAAGGGACAACAATGAGATTCTGGCGGAAATTTACAATACAAAGCAGACGAAGAGCGAGTCTGTCTGTGCCTACGGATGGCGACTGAAGGAACTCATAGGGAAGATGGAGTCAGCCCCGACAGATGAACTCAAGAAAAGTTGGTTCGTGGAGGGACTAAAAGCTTCCCTTCGGAAGAAAATGAAAATTGTCCTGCCCACGTCGTATAGCAATGCATACAACCGTGCAATGGATTTGGAGAGCGAATGTAAGACCTCCAGGAAGACTAAGTCTTCGGATGAAGAATCGGAGGCAGAAAGCAGCGAGGGCGAATCGAGTAAGAAAGTGTTGGCCCTACAAAAAGATCTGGCGAGGATGATGAAAGAATTGAAGGCCACAAGGGGAGGCTCAAGCAAAGCAGAGGAAGACACCGTGTGGTGCACAGACTGCAAAGAAGCAGGCCACACGAAAGGTTCTTGTCCTAAGAAAGCCTTTTGCGACATTTGCCAGATTGCGAGACATTCCACCAAAGAATGTCCCTACAACCTGAGGGCGAGAAATCAACAAGTGCTCTTCACCCAAGAGCAACCCTCCACGTCCAGGACCGGGGGTCAAAATGTTGCATCATCCGGTGGGTATAGATCAACTGACGGGGAGGCCGAGGCAATGATGAGAACAAGCCGCGGGTCCAGTATGACGCGAAGGGGAGGCCCATGATATAGTGCAGAAGCTGTAACCAATGGGGAACCAATGGGGACTTATGCCTGTGACTGTCACAACGAGGCTACCGCTCCACTAAAACTGTGTCAGTGGTGCGGACCGGGGGACCACGAGGATGCTAACTGTCCGAAGCCCAGTTGCAACATCTTGGACATGGAACGAGGAGGCATTGAGAGGGTCCTGACAATCACATGCGGGCAAATGAAGAAGGCCACATATCCTCACCCTCTGACGGAGAAACAAAGGATGCTCGAGGCGAAGGTCGAGATTGCGAAGGGTATGGAGGATCGAAGGGACTCCACAGACGCCGACATTTCTACTTGAGCAATGGCCAAACAAAATATTTTAAGGCAGATGATGCAACTGGAGATGCTTGTAAAGGTCAAGGACCTATTGGAAACTATGCCGCATTTGAAAACGACCCTATTCCTAAACATTCCAGCAAGCACAGTTGAACGGAAGGAGGTTCCCGGTGGCTCTGCAGCCGACCCCATGATGTTATCAATAAATAATGGACGGAACCCCGCAGTGGTGGAGATGGGTATCTTGGGTACCATCCTCACAAACACGATTGTAGACGGTGGATCCGGGGTGAACGTTCTACCGGAGGAAACCTAGGAAAGCCTCGGGAAACCAACATTGTGGCCGCTGACCTTCAACCTACTTGGTGCCGACCAGCACAGCATCAAGCCCCTTGGAACTCTGATGGCACAACAGGTAACCATCGGGACCCAACCATTCATCCTCGACTTTGTAGTAATTCCCCTGAAGTAGAAGGGGTATGATGCCATCCTAGGGAGGGGGTGGCTGGTGACTACCAGAGCCAACCATAACTAGAAAAAGAACATCCTGTCAATTGAGAAAGGGGGAAGGAAGTTTGTAATAGACCTCACAACGCAGATGGTCGGAGAAGAAATGGCATCCTCCTTTGATTCGGAATTAGATGACGGAATAGACAGAGGGGAAGAAACCATGGAGCCCAATGCCGAAGGGATATTGAAAGTGGAGGATGATACAGATTTGATGGACGGTCTATTCCATTGGCAGATGGGCGATTACGAATTATTTCCGCCGTCCTGCAACATACTGAAGATTGAGGAAGCCCAGAGTGAGTTCCCTTTGGAATATACAACATATCGAGAAGGGGAAGTCTAGATGAAAGAGAGCCCAACACATGAGTTTCGGAAGGAGGAACCCATCTGGTACAAAGAAGAAAAGTTGAAAAAAATAAACCTTGGGGATGAGAGAAATCCAAAAACCATCGCCACGGGAGACGACTGGAATCTTGTGTGGAAGACTGTAGCCTTCAAACTCTTGATTCTCCTTATTATGTACGGGAAGGAGACAGTGGTCCTTGTAGAATTTATGGTTCCAAGCTTTTGGATTGCCATTGAAAATAGACTTGGCGACAGGGAGAGGGAACGATTGCACACTCTGTGGACTCTTGACAAACGGATACATGACGCCAGCAACGTGACCAAATTGAAACCTTTCCCGGAGAGGATGGACCCGAGAGGAGGGACAGAACAACCGAGAGGGACTCGAGCGATCAGGCAGGCAGAGCCGTCCGTACGGGCGACTAGAGAAGCCTCCGGACAGTAAATTGAAAGATACCTGTACGGCTATGCATGACCGTACGCCAAATTTTTTTTTTTTTAAAAAAAAAATGGAAAAAAAAAGAAGGGTGCTGTATGGGCCATACGACAGGATTTGCTATAGGCAACTGTACGGCCAAGTCACCGTATGACATGGGAAGTGAAGGACAAAAGAACACTGTATGACCAAAAGAAAGGAAGGCACGAACGACCGTACGGTCTAAAGAAAAAGAAAAGCACCGTACGGGCATACGGTGAAAGACCCACAACATGAAAGCACCGTACGACAGAAACATTGTACGACAGAAACATATGGAACTGAGCATGAACACCACGCACATGTTGCACTGCAAGTAAGGACATCCGTACGGACCGTATGGCCACGACAGAGGTCAAACAAAAAGTTCCACACGGCGAAGGAAGACGCCAAGCAGGAAAACAGGTCACATTTGTACGGCGATAAGAAAAAATACAGAGAGTTAAAATGAAGGCCGTATAGAAAGGAGATAAATAAACAGCGTCAGAGTTAACAGAAGACAGTTTATTGACGGCAAGGACTGACAGTAGGGAGGCGAAGGTTCTTTAAAAAAACAAAAAAAAAAAAAAAAACGACGACAAAACAAAACCATGCACAATGAATAATGTATGGTACTGAAGGGAAGGACATAATGAGGTCGTGAGGAAAACATAAGCGCTTTGCAGAGAAGAGTATGGGATCAGAAGAAAATCACAAAATGGTGTGTTACATAGACTTCTGTGTGGGTTTGAGAGTGCTAATTTGGTTTGAGGAAAAAATAAGCGCTGCCCCTCGACCCCGCTGGGGGTGTTGCCCCCTAGACCCCCAGTCGGTTCAGTTATCAGCCTTTGGAAAGTGTGACCAGTTGATGAGACCCGAGATGCTGCAGGCATAGGGTGTCTGCATGCCGGAGGTGGAGAGAGCACTAGAGCAAGCCTTTGGAGAGGGGTGCTACGCTTTGAGGCACTCGGAGTAGGTGTTGGCTGGACGTGAGATTGTCTTGGTGGATGTAAAGAGAGCTCGGGAGGAGTTGACCACCCGGTTGGAGGCAGTAGAGCGACACTTGGCTCAACGTACCCAGAAGTTGGAAGTAGAGAAGGCAGCACAGGTGGTTATTGAGGTCAGATTGGCAGAGAGACAGTATTGTTTGAACAAGAGTTAGCAGAGGCTACAGCTGAAAAGAATGTTTTGGAGACAAGTTTGGTGCAGGCACGAGAGGAATGTGATGTGACGGAACAGACCTCTTGGAAGCAGCATTGATGGGGAGGGCGACACTTCAGCTTTTTCAGAGACGCCCGTTCGCCCCTTCTCTTCAGTGATTATCTTCTTCTATGTAGTGTCATCTCCCTATTGTTGTAAGTCGTCGGAGACGACTTGTTTTTTTTGGGGGGGATGATGTTGTCGGGATATTTGAATGTACCGGTTATTATGTTAGTAAAGTATTATGTTACTCTCGGTTGTTAGTGACCGAGAGGTTAGACAGTTACGTCACGACGTTTCGGTTGTGGCCCTTCGGGTACTTTATATACCCTCTTAGAGGTTGGACACAAGAGATATTATTGTATGATCATTACGATGTAAATGTACTTGCCAGTCTGGAATGATTAATGAAAGTATTTATTATTCTATGATACATTCTGTGTTTATTATATTTCCTGTACTATGTCTGTGCAATACTAAGTTTACCCCAGCGGGCAAACATGCACAAGGATTAGATGACTAATCGGATACAAGTTCTACACTTGTTAAGTGCATGATAATCTGAACCGGATTATGCGGAGCATTTTTCAGTTAAACTGGAGTTAGCTTTTTCAGTGGAATTGAAGTTAGCTTTGTTTTATTTGCGAGTGTTTCGAGGTAAACTCAGGATCAGTTTGCAAGTTTTTTTTGCATGCATGATTTATGGGAGAGTTTACAACCTGGCGGAACTATGAGATGTATTTTTATTAAGATAATTTCTTATAAATATAGGTCAAAGGACATGAAAGATATGTTGTTGAATATCAAGAGCATAGAGCGAAGAAGAGCAGCAGAGAAGAATCTTCTGAGAGGAATCACATTCACTAGAGCTGAAAGGGAGAGAAAGATTCAACAACCAAGCAGAGGAAAGGGTACCAGGTATGATCTGATTCGGCAGATAGTGTCATCATAAGATCATTGCTTTAAATTGAGAAGCATATTTAAATCCCTCAATTAGGGTGAACCCTTACAGGTTCTTTGTATAAATCCATTTACTGGGTAACATCTTTATTGGTGTTCTAAGTTCTCTTACAAGGCGACTCCTGACAGGGTCAAGATCCTTATAGGTCTTCTATCAAATCCCTTGACCGGGTAGCACTCTTACCAGTGCTTTGTAAGCCTCTAACAAGACAACTTTATTACTGCAGTAGTGGAGTTTGTGGGTTCTGTCCCACCATGGTTTTTTACTTCTAACCGAGGGTTTCCATGTATAAATGTTGTGTTGACCTGTGCATTTAATTTCTGTTTATGAGTGTTATAGTATTCTTTTAATTTTTGTGTTAACAAGATTATCTGTTTGCTTAAAAGAGAAATAGAAATTGAATTTGCTGATTGACCCCCTCTCAGTAACCAGTTACGATTAACAAGATGATGGAGTAGCATCGTGTACTAACACAATTCTCTGGGGAATCCACCATTGCCACACGAGCTATCAACAATTTGACAAACATCATCTGTCATAGTACTAACCTTGGGAGAACCTGATGCAACAAGTGGTTCTCTACTGATCTCAACCAAAATAATTATCCCATCTGAAACTATTGAACTTGTATCAGCAAGGGATGTAGCCACATCCTCAACCTGCTCACAACTATAACCGACGGATATAAGATCATCACCAACTGCCACTGTAGAAGGTTGTGCTATATCTATAGCTGGTGAAGACTGTGCCATACTCAACTTGATGGTAAGCTCCTTCAATCGTGACTGCGACTTCTGAAGGGCCAACTGGGTGCTCTTCAAAGAATCCAAAGCCACCTCAAGCTCATAGGTGTTCTCATCAACCTCCTCCTCCTTCACCTTAAGAGCATCATAACAAGTACAATCCCACTCGAGAAGATAGTCTTTATTAACCAATAACTATAAGTAGTTGCGTTTTATTATTTCAATGGCTTCGTGAAATGCATAGAACTCTGCTAGGGAAAAGCCTCTATCGCTATGCTCATCTGTCATAGGAGTACTCGAACCAAAGGTAGCCTCCATCTGACGAGCAACATCAAAGTGCTCTATGGTTGTGGCAATCATGCTGTCATTAACTTTAAGTTGCCCAACCAAATGATAAGGACTTTGAAACCAATGACTCCCATGCAAGTGTTTTGACCGAAAATCTGCACTGTGACATGAGGTTGTATCTACATCACTCATCTCATGATAAGCTACATCATGTGTGCTATCATTAGTGCACACATCAACAATTAAGGTACTACTTTTATGTACCTCAAAAGATGGCTCAACTGGTAAGGTGGAAGTTGTTGTTTTGAGAATCTCTTCGCACACTTATGCTTCCAATGTAACTGCAAGTCCATCAAACTCATGATCCTGGGATTCAATGTCACTGATTGAATTTTCTAACTTGTTTTCTAAGGTCTGATTTGAGAAATCAGACTCATTTTGACATGAATTGTCAACATACAATACATCATTAGTGCCCATTTCTTGAGTACTTTCATGTGACAACTCAATGGTAGCATTCTGCATGTGTAGTTACTACTGTCTCATGCTTATGCAAGGTATCATTATTGCTGCCATGTAAATCAGAACTGTTATGGGGCGAAATTTCTATGCAATCCTCATTCTTGACACTTGTATCATGAGTGCCACTGCTCAAGGTCACTCTCATAATACTTTCAGAACTCGCCATGACTTTCAAATCATCATTATGCTCAACTGGAAGACTACTGTCATAAAAATCAGTTCTATGGGTTATAGGCCCCACTTTTCCGTGAAAGCGAATCATCTATAAGATGTACATTACAATTGTTCTATCTTTGTGCTTGTTTAAGGTCTTTCATTATTTTCTCCAAAGTGGGTACCTTTTCTTTTTTCGGTAGAACAAGAAGGAAGGTAGGTAACAATCTTCCATTCTTAATTCTAGCCATGAAACTAACTCGCCGCTCAACTGAAAAACTATCCCAACTGTGGAATGCTGATCACTCAAATTTTCAAACATGTGAGCTCAATGATTTCCAACCCTAATAGGATGGCAGGAAACCGTTTTGATACCATTGTAATAACCCCTCGGGTCAACAACTTGCAAATGTTTGTGTTTTGCTTGGTTTTGTAATGATTTGCAATTTTAATAAATAAAAGTACTTGTCAGGCAAGAATAATATATAACATTTGCAATTTAAATACAATTACTGGCAAACAATGGCTACAATATTATTAAATGTTCGATACATGATCAAATATGCTTTCCAACATCAATGCTCATACCCAGAAGTAATATAGAGGACTTTGGCAAAATCTGGAAATGATTTTCAACACTCAGGAATTCTGAGACAACAACAAATGATCCAACAAATTCCAATGCCTAGACTACTAGCTGAACAGATGGTACCGCCGGAGTAAATTCAGACTACTATTAAATGCCAAATAAGCTCCTGTATGTAGTCGCCTAGCAAAGAAAGACCTTCCTTAGAAATCTGGGTGAGACGCTGGACTGTAGCCGCAATTTGATGCTTGAAATCTGGTATAAGTGACAGCCAATGATGAATATTTGGGTCTACAATTAATGAACCTTTAGAAACCTTCAAACCCTTGATGTATTTCTCCAATTGAAGCACAAATAGAACTGCTGTATAAAGTCCTCCAAAGCAATAATTTGGTTGATCTCTCACAACCTCAAAACTGTAAAAACAATGAAGATTGAACAATCTCCAATGCTCTGGTACAACTGAAACCCTTGGAAGTCAACCATTGTGTCCACTGTGCACCCAACTGCCAAACTGAAAATAGTAAGGGTCCCTCTCTATCAACCACTTACTGTAAATAGTAAATCCTTCATTATCTTATCAAACCAACTGTGCATTGCAATCATAGCCCGCTTAGGAGCCTTGCTATAAACAATAACCTTGACTTTCCTGAAATAGTAACTTACTATAAATAGTTTTTATATATATATATGTGTGTGTGTGTGTGTGTATGTATGTATGTATGTATGTATGTGTGTGTCTATGACTCTATACACACACATACATATACATATGTATGTATATGTGTTTCTCTATACACACACACATGCATATACATATATATGTGTGCATATCTATATATATATATGTGTGTGTGTATATGTATGTATGTATGTATATTATGGAACTATATGATTTTTATGAACACAAAAAAGTTCTAGTTATGTTTATTAAGCATTTAAGGGTGTAAGCTCATACCAAAATAAAATGTAAATCAATTTGATCTCTTTTTCACAGCTAAATTTCCTAATTCCTTAGGCATCTCATTCATTGTTATTTCATGACTGGAACAATATCTTTGTGATTCTCTAAAATATTTCTCTTTTAATTCTCATCATTTGATTGGTCTGTATTGTTCAGGTAGAGATTGCAGAGCCACTTTCAAAAATAGACACTGAGTTCCCAGATCTTTCTATTGGTATGAATTTCCTAAAATCTTTGACTGATATCTCAATTGTAATTACAAAATGCTCTAAAATTAAAATCCTTGTAACTATTGCTGAAAGCTATACAGCCTAGAAACTAATGAAAAAGGAAGATAGAATGTTGAGATTGTAGCTTTTGCTGTAAACTGCATATATGTTTTTGAATCAACATTTCAGATCATGCTTGCTGATCCATCATGTTTATATATACTGATAAGATATAGTGATGTTAGATCTGAGTCTTTTTCCAGATTTCTATTGCTATTGCTCCATGATCTGTATATGGACTAATTTTGCAGGTTGTTATCGTGAATCACGAATAGCATTTCATGCAAAGATGCCAAACCAGCGGATCCAACCAACAGTGGTGGTAACATTTGTTGGAAAGGTAGCTTCTGAGATCTTCATTCGCAGTCAATACAAATAAGTTGGTGCCATTTTTTGTGTTTTCTTGCCTAATGTTTCCGTGAAGTTTTTTTGTTTACTTTCTTTTCCGTCACACTACTAGAGATGTGGGAACAAGTGAATGTAAGTTTTTGGATATGCATCGTGGAATAGTTTTATTTATCACGGCCAGATGGCTCCTGTTGTACGACTTGAATATAAAAATATTCAAAGGCAGCCATCATTTAGAATTTTTATTATTTCTAATGTAAATAAGAGAAAGGCCATGTATGAAATGTCCACTCATGGGCTCATAGGTCTTTGAAGGATGACTTGATTATTATACTGCAGAAGAGGGACAATATTAGTTTGTAGTAGACTAAATAAAGGTCAGAGTGTGCAAATTTATGTTCCTATTATCTACTTTAAAATCCAAATTATGAAGTGATTACTTTGACTTTGGCCTGGAAACATGGAATTCTATCAGTTGTGTGTGTGGTGTGCAAGGTTTGGATCTTTGAGTGTGGCTACTACTGTTAAAATTTTTAAATTTATAATTTTTTATGTGTAAGTTCTAAATTTTCAGACCATGGCGAGCAGATTCTGCACTAAGAAATTTTAAGTCTAAAACAAGTTATAGGATAAACATGAAATCGTAAGTCAAAGAAATAATCTCTGAATATGCTAACGTAGAAACACAAAGTGCTGAAAATAAGAACAGCATATACACAGTATTGAAATCTCAAACATGCAACTACTTTCTTGTCAAAGCTGAAAAGCTATGCAGTGCACTAGCTCCAAACTTTAAAAGATAGAGAATTACAAATTTGCATGCTTAAAATAGACAAGTGCACTAAGAATCTAATAGAAACTAGACGAGGTGCCTAGTAAAGCTCCAAGTGAAGGTCACAACTCACAGTAGTAACATTTAGTTTGACTGATCAATCAACTAGTCTGATTAATTAATCAAACCTAGTATAACAACTAACAAATTCTAATCAAAGTAGTTGAGACTAAGTTCCACCCATAAATCAGTCAAACTTCAAGTAGCTAACTAACCTAACTACTAGGATGATGTTGACTAAGTTACATGCACAAATCACTCATATCTCAAGTAGTTAATTAACCTAACGAGATTACTAGGATCTGCTGATGTCACTACTGCACCATTAGTGAGGATACTAGTTGAGCAATTCAAGGTAAAAACTCCAACTCCTTTTTTTGTGGGGAAAGTGTTCAATTCAAGTTTTTCCCTCAACATCCTAAATTTCTTCAAGCTAGGGCCTTTATCAAAATATCTGCAACTTGTGAATCCGAGGGAACACATTTAAGTACCACTGTTCCCCTGTGAACTATGTCATCAAGGAAATGGTACCAAATATCTATTTGCTTATAGCTTTGTGAAACAATGGATTTTCAAAGAGCCTAACAGAATAATGATTGACAACTAAGAGAAACTAAATAAGGTGTCAAGTAAATTTCCAAGTTAAGTTCACAACTCACTGAAGTGATACCTAGTTTGACTAATCCATCAACTAGCTTGACTAGCCTGTTAAATTAGTCTAACAATTAATGTCCTAATCAAAGTAGTTGAGACTAAGTTATATCCATAATTTAATAAAGTCTCGAGAAGTTAAATAATCTAACTAGATGATTAGGATATGTTGTGGAGTAAGTTACATTGGCAAATCACTCACATCTCAAGTAGTTTACTAAATTAACTAGACGACTAGGATTTGTTGATATCATTGGTGTGCATTAGTTGTGAGAATACTAAGTCACTAAAGGTAAAATCTCTTAACACCCTCTATTTGTGAGGAAAGTGTTCTTCACCAATCAGATGCAATGCCCCCCATTTTCGGGTTCTCTTGCATTGTAGTTGACACTGGCCTTCTGGGTGTGTGTCAACTTGACCAGAGTGGTTATTTGATGTTACCAGTGAGCTGAGCCGGTTTAGAGGAGTTATTTGACGCTTTCAAATGTTATTTCCTGCTTCTGATGTAGTCTCCCAAATTTTTGGGTGGACTGTCTATTTTTAGCAAGCCATCCGATTGGGTCTGATTATTATTGATTCATCAGCGGTATCACTTCTGGGTGGTCAATTTTTTATTCCAATATATTTGGACCATTGTTGTTACTTGGGTGTAATTTTGAGCTATATTTATTAAGTTTTATTAAGGTTGCCAATTTAATTGAAATAATTTATTGGGCACTTGAGTATTATGACTCATTGCAAAGAGAATGGAAAGTTTTAAATGATGAGACATTGAAAAGTGACTTAAGTGCCGAAATGTTTTAAAAATAGACTAAACCACTTTTGGGGATTATGAGTTTATTTAATATCATAAAGTGATTTTATAATGGGTTTTTTGGAAGGTTCTTGAAAAAGCTCATAAAAAGGGAGTTGAGAACTCATTTGGTATTAGGCAGTTTATTCTAATTCTCTGATTGAAACCCTTGTAGTTTTGGAGATTGAACTTGATTAATCTTAGCTTTTCGAGGATGAAAACTCTCTTGGGAAGATCAGTTTCGGTGGTGAATGATTCATTCCTAGCTGGTAGCAGGAGAAATCATTCAGGTTTCTCTCATTTGCACTTCAACAACTATGGTTTGAAATTTGAGAAGTTTTCATTGAAGACGAATTTCAGAAGATTTGAGAAGGGATGCCATGGTTGGATATTCTCTCTTGGAGCATATGATTTAGTTTGAATGCTTGGATTTGTGATAACCTTGGTGTGAGGTTTATTACTGGAGTTGGGGGCTGGTATTACTGAAGCTTCTCGAGTTTGAAAATTTCAGAAGACTTGAAGATTTATCAATGCTGGTGACTTGGATGCCATCCATTATTCCAGAGTGGTAATGTTAATCGATATCATTCTCTATTCTATTGCTGGCACATAGTTTCACATTCCCTTGGTGTGAGCATAGAGTAAGGGCAATTTGAAGTCGCGATTATAATAAGCTGAAGTCAAATGCCTCATTAATGGTTAAATAGGGTGCTAATATTGGAGGTTATGGTGAGGTCGAGGGCTTGAGTGTTGGTGTTGCTGGACGTGTAAAGAACCCTGCTGGTTCTAACTCTAACAAACACCAAATTGCTTTACTTTTCAGATGTTTGGCATTTTGTCAAACACTTTGCTTGCAAGCTCTATCTCGCTATCTTTTATTTTTCAAATTGTTTTGTTTGGGTTTTGTATGCTGCAGTTGATGTTTTTGAATGCTTCTAGAAATGCAAGGTTGACTAACAATGTCATAGAGATGATATGCTGACTGATTTATGACTTTTACATGCATATAAGTGGCTGAAAGTATTAACTACAACTACCTAACAAATTATCAAATACTTGACATGCATCAATCCAATATAAGGTACAACAAAAGACACTTACAGCCAATAGACATTTAAACAAACATTTGGCATTCAACCTTGTATCTTCATCTTAAGATGCACACAAATATGATGTTGATATACAATTGATCTAAATGCAAGATGCTAAAACTTGGCATCCAGTCGCCTGGACTATAGTCTTCACCAAATGATTGTAACAATGACTCCAAAGCTGGAAATGGTTGTGTATGACACATCAGTCCCAAATCGTGCCTTCTTCCTATCAAACATAGGCCTTCTAATAGTGGCTGCTGTCTCTAATGAATCTGCCGCTGCTTGAAGGTAATTGCTGGCTTTCTAAACCCAAATGGACTCAAACAATAAGCAAAATACTGTAGCGTTTACTGTTCACGCTACTGTAGCAGCCCATACAAATTTCAATATGCAAACAGCTGATCTTTAATATTCTGATCTGCAAATAGATATACATCAAACCCTTGTGTCCTTGGTATTTCTTTTTCAATTTAGCACAAATAGAACCTCTGTATGAAGCTCTCCTGGATGCCAAATTGAATGGATAATTCACCACCTCAAATGGCTGCAACCCTGAAGAAAAATCGTTCTCCAATGTTGGATGAAAGTCTGAAACCCTTGTCTCTGCTCTCCACAAAATCATAGGAAAATAGATGCATAATCATAATAAATTGAACTTCTCTTATTAAATTTATATATTCTCCAAGAGAAGTTCGCATTTCTCCAAAAAACTCTTTATTAACATTAAAAATGTTATAACATTGCATTGGCATCATTAATGAAATAAAACTTTGGGTTATGCTCATAAATAATTAATAAATTCGGCCCCCATATGATGACTCAACCCTTAACTTAATTGAAATTATAAAGTTAAATTATAACTTTATAATAAACCATTTAATGATTTAATAATAATTTGGCCACTAAACTTATTCTTTAAATATGCCGTCTAAAACAGGAGTCACACTTATTATTTCCTCACGTGACCAAATGCACTTTCCAAAAATAGAAGGGTCCTTCTCGAACAACATCAGGCTTACTATAAATAGTAAAGGTGGCAAAAGTATAGCAAATGAAGTCCAAATGACACCAAACGAAAGCCAAACCAAAGCATACTGAATCTTGAAGTAGATGCCCTTTGAAAGAGACCCTCTATCCATCCCCATTAGCCTATGAGGGTCACATGATAGGCTAATCCATCCATAGTCATGGTCACGCTAAAAAGGGGACATTATAGAATGTGTCTAGAAGCTTCTTATTCAACACCAAACCACCCTTATTCCTGGCGTGGGCTTACTTTTTTTTTTTTTGCAGGTTGTATGTGTGTATCATTATTCATTACCAAGAGGAAGATTTGATCTTCCTTTATATATATATTGGTGGTGCCCCTTCACCAATGGTCACCACTCTTGGCCCAATTAATTTATTCAAATAATTATGTTATATTATTATATAATATAATTATATTATTATAATAATTATATTATTATATTATAATAATTATATCACAATAATATTATAATATAATTATAATATATTTATCAATATAATAATATTATTTCAATAATAATATAATAATTATATTATCAATAATTATCAATATAATTATTATATCATATAATTATATTATCACAACCTTTATGTTATGTATGTCAGCTTGAAGGAATCCGACCATAGCTACAATAACATCAACACTCCGTCTTAGCTAGGGAGGAATCCTTCTCAAATAACTTATGGCTCGTCTCATCCTCCCAACACTAACATCAACACTCCCTCTTAGCTAGGGAGGATCTTCTCAAATATGTGAGTTATAGAGTAATGTCCATCATGGCTACTCCTAGAGGGTGGCTCCATCATGGCTGCTCCCATGAATGAAAAAAAATGCAAACAAACACAAGTGTTCATCACGAAATCACTCACGTGATGTCGTCATCTCACGATGACGGTCACCATAGCTACTCCTAGAGGGTGACTCAACACAAGTGTTTAGTCATGGAATCATTCACATGACATCCACCATGGCTACTCCCAGAGGGTGGGTCCATAATGGCTACTCCCATGGATGGAAATGCAAGCAAACACAAGTTGTCATCACGGAATCACTCACGCGATGTCATCATCTCACAATGACGGTTACCATAGCTACTCCCAGAGGATGACTCAACACAAGTGTTAAGTCATGGACTCACTCACATGACCTCCACCATGGCCACTCCTAGAGGGTGGCTCCATCACGATTACTCCCATGAATGGAAATATAAATGAGCACAAGTGCCCATCACAGAATCACTCAACATGATGTCGTCATCTCATCATGACGTTCACCATAGCTACTCCCAGAGGGTGAATAAACACAAGTGCTAAGTCATGGATTATCTCACGTGACATCCACCATGGCTACTCCTAGAGGGTGGATCCACTATAGCTACTCCCAGAGGGTGGAACAAGGGCTTTCACCTCAAACTTCTGCCTCATAGATAAGAATGCATTACAAGGGCTGCACCTCAAATTTCTCCGTCTCAAAGAAAAATGCTACAAGAGTTGATACCTAAAATTTCTCCGTCTCAGAGAAAAATGCACACAAGTGATTGCACCTCAAACTTCTCCCTCACATAGAATGCATTTGTTGGCTAAAGATTTTATAAGTTACAGAAACCACACCTTACAAAATTGTGACTTTAGGCAACATTCATGAGATTTCTCTCTCCTCTCAGCAATAGGGGAGGCTCCTTTCTTACCGTAGGTGGCTTCAATAAGAGCTTAACTAAAATTACAAAAAGGGAAAAATCTCTTAATCAATTCCTCTTTTTTTAAGAATGATTTTACAAACAACAACTTTCAAACTTAACAAAAAAGTCCTATTGCTACAATAATACTGGTGGATCAGGGGTTGACATAAGAACAATACCCGAGACAATAGTCTACTTATATATTTTGTGAAACAAAAAAAGGAATCTAGAGTCTCCTGCGCTTGTCTCAAATGAGGATTCACTAACTGGAATAACTAGTAAGGCACAAAGTCTCTTATTGGAAACTCTCAAAATTAATAAAAATACCTACAACTGAAGCCCAAACTCTTCAATTCTAAGTAATTGCAGCCACTATAAACTATAACAATTTGTCCTCCTGCATCACAAAGTCTTCAAAAGTTCAAATTAGCTTTGAATGCAATAGGCAACTCAAAGTCTGCACAATTGAATTCAAATATCTCTTGAGCAAAACTTCAAAATTCACAATCAATATCCAAAAAATGTCGTCACATAACACCTTGAATCAACGCAAAGTTTGAAAGCAAATTGCCCCTTATATTGAAAGCAATTCAATTTACATCTAAGCTCAGTCTTAGAGTGCAAATACAAATTGAGAGAATTTTCTTTCATTGCCAAAAGATGATTATTTACAATGAGCTCGCTCATTTATATAGGAAAAGAGTGGAGAGAAAGGTGGAGAAAGAAGGCGAAAACCTTAACCACACTGACTTATTCTCTAACTAACTAACTAACTTTGACTTATTCAATGCTACAAGGCTTAAAACACTTGCAACATGATTACATGAAACAACTTTGCACATGATACTATCACATGCAATTACATCTTGTTTTTACATTACATGTAATCTGTCAAATACAAATTACAAATACATGAAAATATTCAAGTGCCTGACAAGACACAACTACTGTTACATCATCCTTTATTGGTCTTCATGCTGCTACATGCTACCTGATGATTGATGTGTTCTAGTTTAATGAAAGCATCTCGAATCGGAATATGAATCCGCATCTTTGATTGTTCTGCATCATCGTGGTGGTTACTAGAAAAGCATCTTTTCATGACCTTTTCAGCTTTGAAAGCATTCTATGCCCGCAATCATTGCATCTCTCATCCCTTTCTTTTTATGACCGCATCATGTTGTCGTTCTTTTCTTGTGTCATTCTTTAGTTACCAAAAAAAGCCATAACATGGTCTTTCAAGCTCAGACCTGGAAGAGTATGCATATAGAGTATGAGTGGAAGGCCTTAGAGCAACAAAGGGTGAAGGATTTTAGGCAAAACCAGCTCTTCAAATGAGGGAAAAACTCAAAAAGAAGATTTTCTGGGAGCACTGCATATGAATGGACAGCAACTTTGAGCAAAGAAATGAGGTGCATATGCATATATATACAAATGGGAAGGTTATATACTCATAAATGGGATTTTTATGTCCCATTACAAGTCATCCAGAAAGCTCTTGATGCCTACAAGGTTTTTGAAGTCCATTTACAGCCTTTGCAAAGAGGGGAAAAGTGCATGCAAACCACTTAAAAAGTGGGCTTTTTATCTTGCATTACATAATGGGACAAATAGCTTGCTTCTTTTCAATACTTAATTCTTAGAATGGGGCTTTTAATCCTGATTACATATGTAAGCAAAATGAAGCACTTGCATATGCAACTTGGAGAAATTAAGTTGGAAGAAAGAAGGATCAACATATAAACAAATACACGTGCAAATCTGAAAATGAAATGAAGGATTTGTATTTATAAACAAGAACTAAAATATATATATGAAAGACCCTAAAATAAGCACAAGAAAACTTACCTCCTTTTGCAAAAAATAAGAGAATTATTCTTCAAATCTTGAGCACAATTTGAATCAAACCCAAGAGATTTTTGGATAAAGATTGCAAGAATGGAGTTATATAGACCATGAATCTTGACTCAATCCTCTTGAAATCAATGCTCATTTGAGTCAATATTAGTTACTTGACAAGTGCTCGATAATAGAGAAATAAAATGCACAAATCTAGCAACAAGATTAAACCATTCAAACCTGAAAATGATTGAAGAGATTTCCACATGCAATGACAACCAAAAATGACATCTAGAGGGTCAAATGCAACTTGTAAATGATGAGAAACAAGCTGGAATCACTGTTTTTAACCCTAGATGCCCTCCTTGATCCAAAACGCAGCTATTGGGAGCAAGAATCTTCACTCTTGCGCCGTTTTTTTGGCCAAGAAATGCCCTAGACGGGCCATTTTTGGTAAAATGCATGTGTTTGAGAGCATGTAAATGCTCATAAAATTGCTGCCCAGCTCTTTGCAAGCCAAACACTGCCATAGGAGAAGTAAAGACGTGCTTTTTGGGGAGTTTTGCATATCAACAACACATGCAATTGCATATAAAATCACCAACATGCCTTTAAGTTGATAATGATGGGCTTGTTGGGACCAAACACGTGTATTCAGTCTAAAAATCTCTTCCATTAAGTCTTTTATGTTCAAAGTTTATAGTGACATATTTTTTTAGGCCATTTACATATGGAAACTCATTCATATGTTTTTGATTTTGGTGTTAATATATGCAAGTTTATTAAAAGGTCACCAAAAATAATGACGTGCTTTTTAAAGCATTTTACATATGTTTAAAACTCTCAACTTCACACATGTATTTGCATTTAAAAACCCCACCTTTATGACTTGGGTCCAAAATATATTGACAGTGGAGTTTAAAAGATGACTTGCATATGTGACGACATGCAATGTTGAATAAAAACCCCACTTTATTGGATAAAAAGTCTCTCATGTTTAAATTTACATGTAACTATAATTTTAATGAAGAGATATGCAAAAGGACTGGAAAAGCCCACCATTACATTAGAAAATCATTAAAACTATATTTAAAACTTATTAGAATGATTTGAAATTTTAAAATGGGGTTCTAAACCCGCTTTACATGTAAATGACAATTTTATTTTATGCAATTATCAATAAATAACCCACCTTTGAGAGATTTTTAATAAGGATATGCAATCAGGCCGAAAAACCCCACCTGTAGCATGCTTAATTTCTTAAAAACTTGAGCTAGACAACTCCATTTGAAGCCTAAGATAGCTTGCGGAATTGAAAATGCCACAATCCTAAGGCAATAACAAGATTATAAACAAAACACAAAAACAAGAAAAATGAAAAAAAGACTTGAATGTTGCCAAAAATCAAGTGCTTGCAGTCAGAAGAAAAATTCGTTCTGACAAGCAATAAGGTGATCAAGTCTTGACAGAAACCTTCCAAAACAATGTTCAAAAGATGTGAAACTCAGACCAATTCGAGGGATAACGAATTGCCTTCATAACACATCATTCTGAACATCGAAACTCAGAGGTAACACCTACAAATTCATGAGAAAAATTGCGTAGGTTGCCTCAATTTTGTGATGTCAAAATTGAGGATAACAACATTAAACTACATCTCTAGAGATCACTGATGCTGAGACTCCCTCTCAGCTCTAAGCACTAACATCAACCTCCTGACCTTCTCATCCAAGGTTGCCTCTGTAGGTTTGTTAGACTCCCTCTAGACCATCCCTCAACAAAATCTTTTCCTTGGATAGGTAATGCAGCAAAGGATCAGTGATGACATCTCGTATAATACTCTTCTGAATCAACAACACATTGCATCCAGTGGCTTTGATCTTCTTTATCATCCCTAGTATATAGTTCCTTTCTTCCTTCAAAATCCTATCCATCATCATATAATCAAAGACCACAATGTTCTGCTTGATGTCTGTCTTGGACGGAGAAATCTAGAACTGTAAGACACCACTCTTGGTGTTCTCAATCCAGGTAGGCCCACCGGCCATATGGCTTGGCTTCTTATCAAACATAAAATCCTTTTGAATTGTCAATCTCACTAAAGGGGTAGATGTCTTGTTCATACAACATATTTATTGCCAGCAGACAGTAGCCATGACCACTTGATAATTCTAGTAGTAAGTCTGCTCCCAAATTGCAGATTAAATCCCAACAATGATAGGCTCCATTTAAGACTCAGATTACCATCTCAGGTGAGTCAACCAATGGAGGAATGTTGAAGCTTCTCTCAGATTACTGAAATAAGAACCAAAACTTTTTCAACATCTAATTGTTGCATACAGTTTCCTAGTACTGCACACTGTAACAAGAGGGAACCAACCACAAGCTAATGTCCAAAATTGGAAGAATAGGACGCGTCCAACTCTCCACTATATTCCTCTTCAACTTGTTATAGCATGAATCTATTTCACATAGGATGGCAGTAGCATTTAAAGTTGATACACTGAGCTCAACTCATGAAGAAACAATCTTCAGAAAACTTAACACACTCTGGCCATTTCTTCATACCGCTCTGCCTGCTTCATAAACTCACTATAGGAGTGCTTTTTAATCTGCCCATGAATTTAGATCCGAGAGGTTCCTCACCAAAATAAATTGATCCTTCAATCTTCTGCTTACATCGTCAACAACCTTGGTGGATTTAACATGTGCTGGAGGGACTGGCTTGCTATGGTGCATCGAAGTAGTGCATTCCTCCATTTATGAGACTGAATCCAAGCTCTTCTCATCAATTTCTTGAATTGTTTGATTTCCATTGGTGATAAATGATTAGAGGAATGCACCATCGACAAATTTGAAAATGAATTCTGTGCACAACCTTCAACACATTATCAATAGTAATTCTCTGCTTAGTCCAGCTGAACCGAGCCGATCAATTTATTTGGCTGTGAATACCTTATTATAGTTGTCATATATAGTCATATCTGTGGTTGCCATGAAAGAGTATTACAGGTGCAGGTACTTTGGTTAAATGTGTGGCTTCTCTATAGATATAAACCAACACCTCCAGACTAGAAGCACTCATACATGTGCTAAGGTTTGATAGGCTCAACATAGAGTTGATGCAATCTCAGTGACCAGGAAGATATACTACTCTTCTTACAGGTATCTGTCCCAACAAGAACCGACACCAAGGGAATGATCTGGTGCTCCGACAGATTAGCACCAGTGATACTACTTGGTTCTCACACCAAGAAATATTAACCATACGATGTTTTCTCTAGCGTAGGTGATTGAGGAATCACAACCCATCTGCAATTCAAAAACTGTGTTCATCTCTCAAATCTGGAAGCCGCACTGGTGCTAAAATGCTCAGACCTTAGAATAATCAGTAGAATAGGTTCAAACCCCAAAATTAATGCTTATGGCAAGGTATGCGATATAGTTTGGGAATGATTAATATATTCATAATCTCCGGCCAAATATTTATTAAATGCCTTATTCCAATCTTCACTTGCCAGCCAATAAACTTAATAATAATGACCATAGAGGCCATTTCTAGGTCTTGTGTGGACAGTCTTCCACCGTAGTTGAAGGCAGAGTAGTGAGCAATGGGGTTGTGCGAGCTACGCTTCAAGTGTGATCGGAGTTGACGCGGGAGATCTGCTTTCCCAGTGTGGTGAAATCCACGTTCTCAATGATGTCTCCGGTGAAAACAAAGCGTTGAGAAATCTTTGTGACCGGAATGAACTATGTGTCTCCTTGCTAGCAATTAGGGGCTTTATTTCTTTTCCACCGTGTCCTATTACAACTGGATCTAAGTCGTGGGCTTCATTATGGGGGTTATTGTCTGTCGTGTGGGCTTTGAAGACAAAGAAAATACCTGCACATTATTACTCCTCAATAAGTTAAAGTGGCCAATTTTAATTTTTCAGAGTTTAAAGTTCTCACGCCAAATCCTGAATGGACCCCACCGATGTAGATATGCCAATGAAAATAACTCCAATTTTTTTTTAACTCACTTTGATACCACGTTTTTTTTTTGCAGGTTGTAATTGTGTATCATTATTCATTACCAAGAGGAAGATTTGATCTTCCTTTATATATATTGGTGGTGCCCCTTCACCAAGGGTCACCACTCTTGGCCCAATTAATTCATTCAAATAATTATATTATATTATTATATAATATAATTATATTTTTTTTTGATCAGTAAACAACTAATGCCAAGATATTTTATTAATATATTTAATTTTACAGTGAGCCCCGTTCAAGTGTAGGCACCGGGGGAAAAGAATGGAGAAGAAAAACCCCCAGTAATGCCTGGAACAAATCATCCTGATCCATAAAGAAAACAAAGAAAGAAAGAAATCAGTACATTACTGCCTTGATTACATTTGGCAGAATTCCAGAAGGTGAATCCTTCTGTTACAATGATATTACATATGTATAATTCTTTTCTGATTGGAGATTATAATCTTCTACGTGCAAAACCTTTTGTAGATCTGGTTTCAGAATATGATGGAGTTTCGCTGCTCAACTTCAGTCCCGTAGCCTTTTCACTACTTGTTAATCTGCAATCCACATACCTTATCCTCTTGCACTAATATATTCTGTTAGTGTTCATATAATATAAACCCAACACAATAAAACCATAATTTAGCAAATAAAAGATGAAATCCAAAATCTAATTACCTTTTCCTACTGTGTAAAAATATACTTCCCAAAATCTGTAACAGTAATTCTTTTCAACCTCTATCCTTTATAGGAGGCCAGCTTCCTTGCCTCCAACCTCAAAGACTGATAAACATTAAAGGAAGCTACCGAAAGGAAAAAGGTTCCTCCCCACCATAAGCTATCAAAGCCTTATATATCTTGTCTTGGATTCAACATGGTTTGTTTGAATGTTGACTTCCAAGTGAGAGATTATAAAGGCTACACTAGCTGACAAAAGGGTGGAATCAAACCTTCTACTAACTAAGGATTAGAATGGAAGAGATATCAGATACCTACCAACTTAAAGAAATCTTTGCTGCCCAAACCAAACATAAAAGTACTGATTAGCGATACCATCAGTAATCAACAATGTCATTACCAGAAACCGAAGTCTGCATTAAACCTCTTCTTTCTTTTTTATTACATCACAAAAGAAAACCATAAGGGCACCAAAACTATACTAATCTTTTCAAACTTGACCATAACCATCTTCATTAGATCCTAACCCATCAATACTAAGTTAAGTAAACAGTCCGTATTTACCATTTTGAAAGGGAATATACCAGTTTTTAACTCATACTGCTATGAGTAGGCCCTCCTTAAGTCTACATATTAAGAATAAATTACCCAGTGGGAGGGGTAACGACATATATATATTCATTCCTGTTATCACAATTTCTGCACAAATGAAACCACACAGATCACAGTTTCTTTCGTCCATTAAAGAAGGAAATAGTAAAAGCAGCCTTTCCAAATATACCCACAAAATTAAAATGAGAAATTTTCATGCTCTTATCATATCTCTCATCAACGATGCTCTTTTACAATTCCATATTCTAAAACTTACACACCTTTTTTCGATTAGCCCAGAAATCCCTTTTCCTTAAATTATACAAGGTAAGATTCTAACATAGTCTTTTAGATGCAGAAGTAAAGCTATTTTAGTTATCAAGGCTTAGCTGACATAACCCATCAATGCTCATTCCCCGATTAATTAGTCCTTATAAATTTAACAGTGAATGTATATACCTAAATAAATAAGTGACCTCTAAATATTTACTAATTCATTTAGCGTAGTTTACCCTAATCTCAGAATCTGCAGGATAACCAAAATTTTACAAGATGAAACCAAAGAAAACCTTTAAAATCCATAGACATTTCTATCCAAAATGCCACTATTAAAGTCTATTATCTTTACTATTTACCAAATAGCATATCCGATGTTTCAAGGTTTATTAGTCATAATATTGTCCATAGTTTAAGTCTATTGTCCTGCAAAATTGAAACTTTAACCATAACTACGAAAGCAAAAACTGACTTATCTATCTATTGAGCCTATGCCATTAGACTGTATCTATACCCAAGATAAAACCCTAGACATTCTTAACTATTTCCTTGCCCCTTGGTTTAGGCTCCTCCTTAGCCCGACGACCATCTTCATCCTCATCGACACTGTGGTCTACTTTGTCCGCCTTCAGAAACCAGTCCAGGCCTTTCCAGTCTTTGCATACCCTAACATGCATAACACTTAGAAGAAACACCCAGTTTCTTCTAATTGTCGGAAGCCTTTTTTCATATGCCCTGTAATTCTCAATCATCATAATGGGGTAGACTTGGACTGGTCAATCTTTTACTCTATAGTCACTGTGCTTAGGAATGCAAAGGTTGCTATTAATATTTTCAAAGACCATATCCAATTCCTCTAGAAGGAATTTCTCAAAGAGGCTAAAGCATAAATCCCTAATGGCCGCTTTATCCCTGTCCACATGAAGAATAGTGGCTACAAACGTTGCTATCACCTTAATATTAGTTTTAGGACGATCCTCAAGCATGGAGAAATCCTTACCTACAATCTTCATAACCGCTCTGAAAATCAGATTATGCTTCGCCTTCATCATCTTTCCCAACTTCAACTCTGTTATTTTGCCCCAAAACAACATTTCTCTCTTCTCCGGTTTCATCCGAATTGGAGTATCCATTGTTCTCTCCAGCTCCGTTTCTAACTCTAATGTTATGAGCTTGGAAAGCGTACCCTCAACTTTTTTAGAAGCCCTTAGTACGTGTGGGATTCATTAATCTTAATGCTGACATTTTCTCTGAGTTCGGAAGTAATTATGAATCTGCCATCCCTGAATTCTATCAGCTGTATTGATAAGATTTCGCACAATTGCCATAGCTCCTCTAGTCTCAGACCCACATCATGTCTTAAATTTAGTACCCATTATTAAAGATTAAGCAATCTTAGAAATTAAAGCATAACTTTTTGATCTTTTCGCACTAAGTTACTGACAATAATGCCTTTTAGGAATGTGATAGATATTAAAGTGAGGGATACCCCCTTACTCTTTCATGATTATACGATGTTGATTATGAAATTAGTGAGGCACAGGTTAGATAAATTCTCATATATAAATATATATATTTATATGTATTTATATTTCTATATATATCTATATCTATAACTATATAAATGTATCAGAGAAAGTCTATAAATATACGTGTGGCTATAACTATATACTAACCTTTGAGTATTAATACGTATAATTAAATTTTATAATGATCTTTATATATATATACATTTATGTTGTATATTAATGCTTGAAGGCTATCAAGAAGGATGATTACAGTTGGGGTTAATTACATTCTTATGCCTAAGCTTCAAATCCCGAAAGCTAAGGATATCGAAAAGACTCGACCTATGTGGGGATAAGAAAAGTTTCCATCCCACATCTATAACTACCTATTGCTAATGAAAACTAAGTCTCCTCCCATTTTCTCTAAAAGTGATCTTGAGGCAACGCCTTCCACCATGGGGTGATGTTGGGGAAGTCCAGTACTAGAATCTGTGGTAGTCAATCTATGCCTAAGTCCCCAATCTTACCTAGGACTATACCATAATCTATCTATAGGAGAGCAAGTGCTTTCCTATTCATCCTATACCTATATATTCCCCATCCTGCCCTTGATTGGCAAGCTTGTCTGCCACCTCGTTACCTTCCCTAAAGATGTGGTTAGTAGTGAAGTGATTAAAGAGGTCCAAGATCCCCATTATTTGGTTGACCATCCCGTCCAACTGCCAATGCAAAGTTCCTCCTTTCCTAATAGCATTCACTACAAGGGCCGAATCTCCCTCTATTTCCACTTTATCTATTCCAAGACTATTGCAGAGCTTTAAACCTTCCAATAATGCTGTAAATTCAGCAACATTATTGGACTTCACCCCTATGGGACATGCCATACTAGCAACTAAATCTGCTACCCACTTGTGGATACAACATCCTATACCTGCAACTCCTAGATTTCCCCTTGAGGCTCCATCAAACTTCAATTTATGCCATTTGGACGAGGGAGCTTTCCATACACATGCTTTTCTCAATTGTTCCGATTCTTTCTTAACAAAATCATTCAGGGGGGGAATTTTTAGGCCTGTCCATTTGTGTCTCATTTTATCATCCCATTCTGAAAGTGTCAGACCTTGATTCCCCCACACTATTTCTGCTGTTAACTACTTCTACTATGGCTGCTTCTAACTTATTTGTAAATTGCTTAACCTCCATTTCTGAATCTTTAAAAATCCTCTTGTTTTTCTCTTTCCAAACCTCCCAAATCAAGAGGGAGGGGGCTATGGTCCATAATTTTCCATACAAATCATCACTCCTAATCCTTGGTCAAAGTTTAAATAGATCTATATCTTATTTGGTAGTGCTGATTTCCATCTTTCCAAACCTCCCAAATCAAGAGGGAGGGGGCTATGGTCCATAATTTTCCATACAAATCATTACTCCTAATCCTCGGTCAAAATTTAAATAGATTTATTATCTTATTTGGTAGTGCTGATTTCCAGTTTAGCCTATTCATTAACCATATCTAACATTTGTTAGTGAATTCACAGTTCAAGAGGATATGATCCACTGTTTCTTCTTCTTTCTTGCATAAGGCACATTTAGACGGTCCCTACTACCCCATTTTTCAAAACCCTTCTGCAGTAATAATTATATCACAATAATATTATAATATAATTATATTATCTCAATAATAATATAATAATTATATTATCAATAATTATCAATATAATTATTATATCATATACTATATTATCACAACCTTTATGTTATCTATGTTGGCTTGAAGGAATCCAACCATAGCTACAATAACATCAACATACTTGAGAGAAAGTCTTGACATTTGTGAGGGGAAAGCACTAGAGGCTAGTCAAACTGTTTGTTGCTGGTTGACATCCACTTAATCAAAGTTTTTTTGCAGCATTAAAGGATGTGGAAGTGACAAGAGTTGCTTGGAAATATTGTTCCTTCTTTATCTTTAGAGTTCTCTGTAACTTCTTGGAGCTGGGAGTTTGGACTACAAGGATGTGGGTTTTAAACAGAGGAATATTAGGTGCTGCCATGTTTATTCAGTATACAGAAAATCTATCTTTATCTGATGTCTGTAATTCCGAGCCTGCTGAGTTTTTTCAACAAAAAATCTTAACTTCTGCTGCAAATCGTGACTTTGTTTCTACTAAAAATCGCGGATTGTTTTTTGATAAGAAATTTGTGAGTCAACTTCTCTGAAAATAACACGACGTTTTTCTAGTGAAATTGCACTAGTTTTTTTGAAAATCATGGGCATCATTTCTTTTGTAAAATCGCGACTAGTGTACATGAAACAAGTCCTGACTTTTTATTCATCTTTTTAGCAATGATTTCCTTATGGGTGACAATGTTGCAAGAGTTTTGTGATGACTTTTTTTTTTCAAATATTGTGCATTTTTATGCTATTTCTAGGTCTGGTGAAGGGTTTTTTTGTGGTGTGCAACAGCATTGGCCAAAATATGCGACCAGTGCATTTACTCGGATTTCTGAGACATTTTTGATGATTTTTCATTAAAAATGGTGGGGTTTGTGGTGTTGCATTGAGTTGTTTGTTGTTCACATAGGGTTTGACGACTCTTTCCAACCTGTTTTTGCTGGTTTTCCCTCAAAATCTTGGATTTTTCTTAGCGGACAATGTAGTATTTTAGCTGGCTTTTCAACAATTTCCATAAATTTTTCCTTCAGATTTTGTTGACTATTTTTCTATAAGAATGTGGGTTTTACTTGCCGTTCGGGTTTTGCAAAATCTTTTCTTAAAACTTTTAGTTATTTTAAAAAATAGCTAGTTTCGTTTTTCACGAATTAGGATTATGGGAGGGATGACATCATTGGCTAACAATCATGTTGGAAGGCAGCTAGGGGTTCACTAGCAATAAATACACCTGGAAATAGAGGATGCTCACTATCTTTGAGTACTGGTACGTTGATCAGATCGTACTTGCTATTGATATCCAACCTACTCTTGTGGGTATAAACTAGGACAAGTTCGATGAGTGTAATCTTGAAGCAATTATGCCAACTAAATTATCCATCATAGATGAAATGTTTTCGAAGATTCCTTTAGGCAAATCTTCTACAAAGATTTGGAAACATCTACAAGATCTACATGACACGCCAATATAAAGGTAGGGCCTTCTTCTGTAAGAATCTCGTATTCTTGATCATGATGGATGAGATGTCTTTGCAAGATTGCTTAATGAAGATTAAAGACTTTGTCATCAATTGGCTTCTATTGGTCGCATGATGCAAGAAGACGACATGGTTATAATGCTGAAAATCTTACCATGGTCATATGAGTGGTTCCTTGAAACACTCAACATCATGTCCATGAAGGTTGATCCACTATTCAATGATTTGTGCAATAAATTGTTTTAGTAGGAATAATGGAAGTCCGAAGTAGTTTGGTACAAACAATGATTCATTGAATGTAGAACAAGTCTTTGCAGCCAAGGACAAGGGCAAAGGCAAGTGGCCTGATAAGAAAGTTCAAGAACAAATTGAAGATACTTCAAAGAATCTGAAGACTATCAAAAGTCAATGTTTTGGTAAACTTCGTTGCATGAAGAAGCATTGTAGATAGAGGTTGCTTGAAAAGAAATCCAACTAGGGAGGGCTTCCACCAAAGGCTCATGTTCTAGAGCATTTTGAGTAGTCAACCTTCTATACATTTATAGCTTAAGGACTAGCAGATCACTTCTTCTATATGGTACATCAATTCTGGAGCATTAAGACATTTTACACACAAGGATTGGCTCTCCGAGTATATGGTTTGCTCAAATTTAGTGATCTTCGATGGTGGTGAGGATTATATATTTGTTTGCAAAGGCAATGTTCAAGTAACCTCAAGTGGAAAATATCTTATTTTCCTCAATGTATACCATGTTCTAGGATAGGAGCTCAATCTACTCTTAGTTAGATTATGCACCATTGTCCCAAGTTGAACGTCATTTTTAGCGCACATAAGCACCATATTGTTTATAAGGAGTTTGAGAAAACCATTGCACATTACATAGAAGATCATGGTTTATATTGGCTTGTTGACATTAGAGAGTTTCAAGAGCATGCATTGGCTGCAAAGAGTTTATCTTCTATCAATATTCTTCGGCATCAATGTTATGGGAATCTCAACCTTTCTTATCTCACTCAATTGACTTAAGAGAATATGTCTGAAGGTTCACTTGAGATCCAACAATAGATATAGGGTGTTTACAAAGCTTGCTAGGTAGGGAAGAAGCACAATACTTTGTTTTTGAAAGGACAACTTGGGAGAGCACTAAAGGTTCTTCAACTAGTTGATGTTGATGTATGTGGATCCATGAATACTGCATCTATTCCTTGTGCCATGTATTTGTCACTATTATCTCCTATTTGCAAATGATTATAGTAGTAAAATTTGGGTGTTTTTTCTAAAAGAAAATTTAGAATTGTTTAAAGAATCTCAAATATTCAAGTCATTAGTAGAGAGTTAGAACTTGCCTTAAATGAATTCATAGACTTTTGTGCTAAACATAGTATCAAGTGCCAATTCGCAACACCCTATACCCCTTAGCATAATGGCGCAGTTGAGACTAGGAACTGTACAGTTTCAAAGATGGCCCTGTGCATGGTGGAGAACCTGAGGATTCCCAAAGAAGTGTTGGGCTGAGGCAATTTGCATTGCATTGTACCTTCTCAACAGGTCTCCAATACAAGTAATGAAGGAGAAAACGCTAGAGGAACCATGGTCTGGGGGGAAACCATTAGTGAGCCGTCTTAAAGCTTTTGGTTTTACCTCATACATCTGGATTACATATAACAAGACAACCAAACTCCACACTAGGAGTCAAAAGTTAATGCTTATAGGGTACAATATCAATCATAAAGCCCACAGGCTAATTCATGTGGATATGGATTGCTTGACATTTAGCAGGGATGTGGTTATCAAAGAAGTTGGGCCTTTTTAGAGATCTCTTTTGACATGAAGAGTTTTGAAGATGAACCTTATAAGGCTAAAGATTTAGGTGTCCAACTTCCATTAGCTACACCTGAAGTGGAGGACCCCAATGATTCTTAACATATGGAATCTTTGAGGCTGATTCTGATACCTATACCATAAGATTTTCTACAAGAGAACCTAGATTAGCATCTAGATGATATAGTACTAGGCAACCCAAGTTATGATTGCCAAGTTGATTTGGATGCAGGGGTTTCTACTAAGAGACCTAAGTAGTGGGAAAAACTTGGTGATGTTTGGGATGATGAATGATCAAAGGGAGATTGTCTAGAGGCATGAGCAAGTAGAACATAGTTAATTTTTCTCTTATGGTGAACATTTAGAGTGTTCATGAGCCATAAGACTTTGCAAAGGCGAAAGGTAAATTAGAATGAGAAAAAGGCCATAAAAGTCGAACATCAAAGTCTTATGAAGAATAAGATTTGGGTTCTTTCAAATTTTCCACTAGGGAAGAAACCCATTGGCTACAAATGTGTACAATGTTAGGTACAAATTTGATGGTACACTTGACAAGTATAAATTAAGGTTGGTGGCTAAAGTATTCTCATAGAGAGAAGGTATTGATTATGAGGGGACATTTTCTCCTAGAAAAAAGATGAGCACCATTTGATTGGTTTTAGCTAGCAACATGGTTTGGTTGGCAAGTCCATCAAATGGATGTGTAGAGTGCCTTCTTCAATGGAGAGTTGGAGGAAGAAGTGTACATGTCTTAGCCAGTAGACAGGTGATGGTATTTTCATTTCTTAGTCTAACTATGCTAGAAATTTTCTAGACAAGTTCAAAATGATAAACTGTAAGATCTTGTCTACAATTATGGAGAAAGGGCTGAAGCTTTCAACCAAAATAGACTCAAGTGATCAATGAGTCAACATTCAGCCAACTAGTAGGCTGTCTTATCTTAGAACCACTAGACCTGACTTGAGCTTTGTTGGAAGCTACATTCCTAGATTCATGATAGCACGTAAGGTAGAACATTGAGTTGCAATGAAGAGGGTGTTGAGATATGTGAAAAGGACACTTGACTTTGGTATTATGTATAGCAGAAGCAAAGATCCTAGGTTGGTTAGGTTCACAGATTCAAATTGGGCAGGTATTTTTTATTTTAGGATGTTCATTGTTGTTTATGTTTTCAATAGTGTACCCTTGGGACATGTCCTCCCCCCCAAAAAATAAAATAAAATCCCCAATGTTCTTGGAACGGGGACGCATCGGGATGTGGGTCCAACGTCCCTAGTGGCGCCACCCAAATCGCCGCTGTCCACTAGAAATGCTGGGACGTCCCGGAGTCCCCGGAAGGATAGGGGCATGCAACAACGTCCCTCGATCCCTTAGGGGATTCCCAGGCATCCCCCATCACGATAGATGGATAAAGTGCATTTTAGAAAACAAAACAAAACATTTTTTATTTGTTTTATGGGTTCTATTCTAACCCTAGGGGTATGTGGGGCCCATCTCTTGTGTTATATTCCTTCAAAACACTATCAAGCTTCATTTCTATTAATTTTTTCCTTTCTAAGTGTTTGCTACTCAATGTAATCATCTTTATGATTAGATACTTATACTTTTGATATCTATTATATAATAGAACTCTTCCATTTGCTCATTCGACTATTTAAAATTTTATTGTTCAATGTTCAATGCAATGTTGAAGTATTTAGTAATTAGTAAATTACTAATTCTAATTTACTATTTTACTGTTTTACATCTTTATGTCTTATATTGTTATACATCTTTTCATAACTAGCATTTTGAGTACCATATGTATAGTATATAGTATATACACCCCCCCCTCATCCTCGCAAGTTGGGATTAATGGTTACTACCATGGTTTTGTTTTCCCTTAATCTCTCTAATTTTTATCAATCCAACAATGCAAGGGCTGCTTTTATATTTTCTTGTTTGTATTTGGTGGCAGTACGTCATGGTTTGATGTCATGGCTAGTTATGCATGCAATGTGTTACTTGATGCGATTGATGCCTCCATGAACCTTCTTCCCATGGATGTTACAAATAACACACCCCAGGACTGGTATAGGTGTATAGTGTTCCCAATTAGTGTTTATGGGTCAGCTTCTACTTCCTAATGCTGATGCCATTGTATGCTAACCAAACATTTATAAATTCATTTTTTTAATGTAAAACTACATGTTTAAGTACAGAAAAATGGCATTTAAAACTAAATGGCAATATGAATTTGAAAGGACTAACATAGAATAAAACTAACATAAAATGCATTTCAAATGTAAGGGAATAGCAATAACATGAAACAATTTAAGCATTATACCTTTAACCCTAAACCCTTTAGAAGACAATTAGCATTTCCATTCATAAACAATAGCTAAAATAAAAATAAAAATTTGTGGAAATTGAGTTCAATGTATTAAAAAATTGTTTCATAATCTAAATCTAACGTTTTTGAAAGATTTCACATTCTTTCAATGCTTGGAAAAAAGAGAAAAACCAATTATGACCTAGAATCTCAAAATTGCAGAAATTTGCTCCTCAAATCCACAACCTCTTTTAGACCGGAAATCACAGAGCTTGCTGTATAAAGAAAAACAACCTTTAGAGAAATATTTGTAGGGATTTTCTGCAATACCATCGTGCTATGGCCATTCTCAAGCTCTACCAAAAACCCATTGGAAGTTGTACCTAGAAAACAACAATAGGTTGATTCCTAAGGAGACAGGGAGACAAACAATCCTTGCAAATGACCAAGCATCTCCTAGCAATGATGCCATGATCAGAGGATATGATCAATGTAGAGTGTGAGGACTAATGCAGCCATCCCACCATTAAAGTACACCTGGGAGAAAATCCGATTTGCAAGGTAAATGTGTAGTCTTCAAATAGAACATTCTCACCATTCCTTTGTAAATTCAAAATTGATGCCTCCTCAACATTTCAAACTTGACAAGTCATTGTAAAATCTAATTGCTGAAATCTAAAAGTTGTCTTGACTGAGTGTGTCCTGACATTTTGACATCATTGACTTTTTCTGGGCATGCATGGAATTTAGTATCAGTGACATTAGATCTTTGTATGTGGGGTTGCATAGGAAATTGGACAAGGCTTGTGTTTTTCTTTGTGCAAGTGGAACTTGCATGCAAGTTGAGATGTGCTCAAACAGACTTGTGCCATGAACAACAGGATATGTGCTAAGACAATAAATGCTGTGCCTTCAATTCAAGTGTGGGTGGGACTTTCAAAAAATTACCAACACAAATAGAAGTGCACCGAAGTTAAGCTTGTGTGCAACAAACTACCACAAAACAAAGTGCACATGTTAGGCTTTTGTGTGGAAAGCTACTAAAGCAAATAAAATATATTTTGGTGATGTAAGTTTGTGCTAACCACTAGGATGCTCACACATCAACTGATGGGCCTTTGGAACAAGATGCTTTTTTTAATCAAATCAGGAAGTCATCTTCCAATCATCACTAGAAATGTCACTAAAAGGAGATTTTTTATAATCTCTCTATTAGTTGAAGTAATTTTTTTATTAATTCCTGCCGAAAGGTCCAAACATGTGATTGCCAAGAGCTCGAGTGCTAAAATGAGTCAGTAATTTTTTTCATGTCCTTTCAAAATAGAGAACACTGTGGACCCAGCCAAGAGTGTTGAAACAAACCACTAAGGGCTTCTGTATGCATAGCAGACCTGTAGTTTTGTGGACATGCATTACTCTTTTTCTGATTTGCTGCAAGATTTGATTTCTATAAAATTTGGCTGGACATTGATTAATAATATGATAGGTATGTAACTCAAATCATTTTGGAACCAATCAAATTGTTTGGTCAGTAGAAATCTTCTATTCCATGGCTATAATTTTAGCTTTTGTTTCGATTCTTGTTCATACACAATTCCTCAGGTGTTTCAATCATCTTATAGTCATATAACTGTATTTATTTGATGGTTCATATTATTTCAAATTAGAGATCAAATATTGCTCCAGTAAGGAGTTTTAAAGGGTTAGTCTTTGTCCTTCGCGACGTTTTATCCATGGCTATACTGCCAGAGATAATTCTCAAAGTTTCACCATAATGTTTTCTTCTGCTTTATGAGAAATCCTCATTCAGCTGAGAACTAAATTCTTTCCTGCACATTTGTATTACCTTAGCCTTTCTTCATTACATTCTTTACACAGTTGCCAGTGTCTATTAGAGATATGCAGATAAGAATGGGCCATATTTAACAAAGAACTATCAT
The DNA here is from genome assembly GCA_027943335.1 of Chamaecyparis obtusa. Taxonomy (NCBI): domain Eukaryota; kingdom Viridiplantae; phylum Streptophyta; class Pinopsida; order Cupressales; family Cupressaceae; genus Chamaecyparis; species Chamaecyparis obtusa. Next base: position 652,354 of record BSBK01001425.1, on the reverse strand, counting down.
AACCTATTTGCCACTGTCCCATGAATATATTGGACAAAACAGGCAGGAGAGATTGTCAAGCCTCTTTAAGTTTCGTGTGTGCTCTCTACTCGCTGACATCTATGTCATCATTTGTTTTTGCCTTGGTGACACTATTCTCCTACTGAATCTTAATGAGATCAACAGTCACTTTGAGACCACTACAGAAGTCCTCTGCATTTGGACTTCCAAGTCTGCTAGTGGGACTTATTGAGGAATTGCTGGTTTGTAAATTTCTATCTGATGGAACTGACCAATTTAATTTCAGTGTTAGACCTTGGCAGAGCTTTGCAAATTTCCAATGTGATATTCACAATGGAGATGAAGGTTTGTTAAATGAGCAATTTCAAAGATGATGTTTCTAAAAGAAACAATCGTTAACTGAAAACTAAAATAGAAATATACTAAACTATCTAATTGACACAAAAAATAGAATGTTGCTAACTAAACCAACTGGGCAACTTATAGACTTAATAGCCATTATAAGGTAAATAATACAATATTATTCTAATACCCTCCCATAATGGTACTACTACTAACTACCTTATAGAAGACAAAATTTGCAGGTCATTTGGCCATGAATGCATAGAAGGCCGACTCTTTCTCCTCAGAATGTTTATTGCTTTGAGCCTGCTTTTGAGACACTCCCTAGTTGGATGTTTGATTAGCCAACCACTTTCTACAGAACTGCTATATATGACCAAGTTTACCACAAAAGTGGCATGTGAGATTCTTCTTGAAACTCTTGTTAGATTTGCTGAGTGCACTTGCCTTTGCCTTTGTCCTGTGTAGTAAATGCCTGTTCCACACTGGCCGTGTCATTGCTGTTACCAAACTGTTGTCTACCCCTAGCCTGCGGCAGCAACTTATTGCATAGTTCATCAAACTTCAGGTCAACATTAGTGGATGTAATGTTGAGAGTTTTGATGAAGCACTCATAGGACTGTGGTAAGCTTTTCAGCATAATGACCACCATATCCTCTTCTTCCATCTTGTGACCAATGGCCTCCAATTGCTTGCGTATATTCTTGATCTTCATAAGATGCTCCTGTAGAGACATCTTCCATCATGATTGAAAAGAGCATATTCTACAAAAAGAATGCTTTGCCCTTGTTTGATGTTTCATGGAGATTCTTCAAATGCGTCCAAATCTCTGTAGCAATATTGCCAGATGGCACTCCTGGAAGCATCTCATTGGTGACTGATAACTTGAGGAACATAACTGCTTCATGGTTGCGCTCATCAAACTTGTCTTAATCTTTGCCTTCCATTGTAGGGCGAGTAGTGTTACCCGGAACAATCTGGTCCAAGCATCGCTACTTGAAAATCGAGAGCATCCTCTACTACTAAGTATTGTAGTTCTTGCCGTTGAAGCACTGATTGCTTTCCAACATGATGTTTCTTAACAACGGCATCCCTCCCATTTTCCAATGACATGGAAACCGTAGACGATTTTTGTCAAAAAATTGTAAAAACAAAGACAAAATTGAACCACAAATTGTGCAGCACAAAAATGTCTTTGGTTCGTAAAAAAATGGTGCTCAAGGAGACAAACACAAAGGTCTCAGGCTTGGAAGTCATGTTTTCTCAGTGATTTGAGAAAGGGCACCAAAACCAACAACACCTTAGCCAGGTTGCAGAAGAAAACCAGCTGCTACGAGCTTCAGAAAAAATGTTTAATAGATGATTTTCTCAAAAATGCCGAAATCCTTCCCTTTGCGCTGGCCAAAAATAGTAGTTGTGCACCAAGAAAAACACACAGAAGGTCGCAAGTGCAAGATAAAGGTGCCAAAATTTGCAGACACAGCTGCAAATTGCACATTGCCACAATAACGACGCTGTTGACAGAAAAATGCGGCTAAACTAGTCGCAATTAAAATGCAAAACCCTTGAACCTTTGAAAATCCGTGATTTTCAGGACGCAATACTTCCAGCAAAAATCTCTTCTGTGATCTTTACCAAAAATACCTTCAAAAAGAACTTCGATTTTTTTTTAAAATCGGGAAAAAAATTCTTATAAAAATTTCTAAATAAATCTCTGGGTTATTCACTAATTTTCATAAAAAAATGTTAAAAAATTCTGGAATTTAATTCCAGGTATGAAACTCCGAAAACTAACCTACGGGCTCTAATACCATGAAATGATAATTGACAGTTCAATATTCACAAAGGAGACGAAGGCTTGTTAAATAAGAAATTATAAAGACGAGAAACAATCGTTAATAAAAATATTAAACTATCTGACATAGAGAAAATAGAAAATTGCTAACTAAACTAACTTTACGAGACTTCAATGACCATTATAAGGTAAATTATAAAATATTATTCTAAATTCCTAATAGATATTTCCTTCATCTTCAAAATATATAAAATTCTTGATAATTCTCGAGGATTCGATTCTGCTTTCAGCTCCTGAATTCCCTGAAGAAGCATCTTTGAAATATGTGAAATTAGGATGTTCAAGCACTATTCTAATTTCTGCCAGAAACCTTGTTCCTCTCCTTGATTAATTTCTGTCCTTTCTTTGGGTGAGGAAAGAAGCTTTATTGCAAATGTTACCACGGGAATTCTTGATTATTGATATGATTTGCATTTTTAACTTGTAAAATACAGGACTAGTGCTATTTAAACAACAATAAATTATAATATGCTCCATCCGTTTGTTTAGGCAAAGGGAAGACTTGCTTCAGAGTCTGTTTCTTGGCTGATCCTTTTGTCTTCACATGAATTGTATGCGAGGTTGATTTCCCATTGTGTTATTTCAGCGCATCTTGGAATCTTTGCACAATAAACTGTCTGCTAGATTTTTTTTTGTGGAGATTCTCAAACAGCAGTCTGTTGGATTGAAATTTGAATTGATAGATATCCAAATTGTACATATGAAGTGTTGCGATTTTCTGATATACTGAAGTCTCATGAGGTGTTTTTGGTATTCCTAGTTTGTTGTTGATAAAAATATTTCTATTTTTCTGATACCTTTGCAACTTTGCATGCAGAACTCGTTGAGAGTACAGTCAGCTGTGGAGAAGCTTTTATCTGCCTTTCCTCACGGGTTATTTTCTGAAGTTAAAAATGTTTGAGCTGTCTTCTGTTGTTCCTGCATAATTTAATTGTGTTTGGTGCTGAAATTCATTTATGCAGATGCACCTTTTAGGTTTCTGTCCATTAGTTAAAAAAATCATGCCATATATTTTCTTCCTCACATAGATCCAACAAAGTGCAGTTGGACATGGAGGATGGATTACCTTACAGTTGTTTATATCCTCATCTTGAGGGTGTCCCAAATGCAAGCAATGGAGCAGCTGAACAGGAATATCAATATAAAAGTAACTTTATATATTGGCAGTGTGTACATGCATTCTCAAGCTGAAACTAATTAATTGATAAATTCAGTTCCAGTGCTTTGATTTACGATAACTGTGGAGAATGTCCATTAAATTGGCTCCTTCAATGTTTCTATAATTTGAAGCAAAGCCATGTCTTTAATTTCTCTGGAGTTTTAAATTATTAGTCTTATAGGAGTTGCTTGCTTTATTGCTGAATAAAAAATGAATCTGTGACTTATCATGCAAACTTGCCTTGAGCTTATTGACATGCCCATTGATTATTAAGGTAATGTCAATTTTAAAGAATCAATATGTTATAAAGTCGGCATATTTTGTTCAATAAATGGACATGAAGTGTGGATCTTTGCATCCTGTGGTGAATTATAAAGAAAACAAATTTTAGAGCCTCTTTGCTGCCTTAGTTATGTTGGTAGGAGAAATGAACATATTATAGAAATAGCAGGGACATGTTTTGAAGGTGTTATTAGAAACTTGAATGTACACTTAAGTAGTTGCTATCCCCCCCATCCTCTAAAACATAGGCAGAATAACCATTTCAAAATCATATTTCATCGTGTTGATTTTTTGGCGGTTCTTAATTTTTTTCCTCTTTTCTTTTTAATTTCTTTATTGTCATATTTGCAGCTCTCTTTGCAACTGATTAAAAAACAAATAAATAAGACAATCAAATATGGAGCAGGACGCTGTCTTTACACAATACTTTTAGTTTTAACATTATATGTTATAGCTTGATACTTCACATTTGGTGGAGAAGCTAGTCTGCTTGTCATACTGTCATCTGATCATGGGTTCTTTGAAAGTGAAGTCAGCTACATCCACCAGCGCAGGAATTATTTTAATATGAGGGGTAGATCCATTGAGTTGGAAGCTGGGATCTGTGTTCCATCTTACTACTAACCACAACCTGAAAGACACCTGTAAACGTAATTTGAGATTTTTCATCTTTTTCTGCAGCATCTTGCTGGTAGTGCTACATTAAATTATAACAACCCAGAAATAAGTTAGATTTCGGACGCAGCAGCCTAAGCAAAACTTCATTGGAGTTGTCTTGAAAACTAAAGTTTAATTACAAGCAAGTTGATGTTACCCTAAGATGGAAGCAGAAATTGGCTTTAGGGACCCTCCAGGATTGATATCTATTACTGATAATGAACCCTAATTTGACTGGGCCGCTTGATCAAAGAAAACATAGATCAACTCCGTTGAAATCCTATATGTGCATGACAGGCTGTTCACATTATGAAAATATTAGTTGGAAGTAGAATGGCAGATTAGAATGCCTCATCTTTGTATCATGATGTTTGAGTGGGAATTGTTTTAGTTGGCGTCTCATGTGAAGATGATACGAGCTGCAAAAAGCATGAGAAATTTAAAATTTGTCAAGTGAAGAAAATGTTTTGGAATGTAGCAATTTTGAAAATTTTGATAGTATTTAAGATTTTATCACAGGTTTATATATCTTTATGATTCTTTCTTCCTTCCTCTGTACTTAATTGAGGAAGCACAATTGCTTTTGGATTTCTTGGATTCCATTTGGGAAATAGTCAGTGTTACCCGGGGATGTGTCCCTAATATTTTTTCAGGCATTCCCGTCTCGGAAATGTCCTGGGGATAGGGGACGCCAAGGGGACTTTGACTTCGATTTCTGGAGGAAATTTGACCGACTCTCAAAACAACACAAATTTGGCATATGAATTCTACTAATTCTAATATGTTAAGTTTCTATTATGTATAAGTGCATGCTTTATCCATGTTTTCATATGAATATTTTAATTTTTTGTGCATGTTTTAATTTTCCCTATTGTTATATAGCCATCCCCTTTGCCCTCCCCTAGCTGTCCCCAAAACTGGAAAAAAGAAATTGTCGTCCTTGTCCCCCCAGCTCTTGTTGTACTAGTCTCGGAAACTTGAGGCAACCTTGGTGTAGAGTCATCGTAGGAAATGGATACACTATGTCTTGCATGAAGAACATTCCCTAATTAAGGTTCCTTTTGAACCACTACAAAGTCAACATGGATTTTACGTTGTGAACACAGGAGACACGATAGTTGTTCTTTGTACACAATGGCTTCAATCTTTTGGTGAGATCATCTTGAACCTCAAATATATGGAGTTGAAATTTTAGAGTGCTGGTAAAATGGCAGTGTTCAAAGGAATGACATAGGAGGGATCCCATAATGCTAAATGCCAAATGTTGCAGGGACTATCTGATCATGTGCCAATTACCAACTAACAACTAGGAGGTAAAGATGATTTTTAGATTTTAGATAATCTCCTTTTGATATTGATGTAGAGTTTGCTTTTCACAATCCTCTCTTTGAGATGCATATTGATGATTTAGGGGAGAGACTAGTTTGTTATGATGTTTTGCTTGTGATGGATTATGATGGATGAGATCAATATGGTATGATGGATGACTTTGCACATTCATTACATGGAGATGAGTACTATTATGACTTAAAGGTTGATGTGATGAATCATTATAGGCCACTTTGGGAGTACATATGCCCAAGATCATTTGCATAGGTTATTGGGAGTTAAAAATGGAAGAGACATATTGTTGGTGGTTATGGATTCAAAATGTGAAATAAATGCTTATGTTTATCTTTTTATAGTCATGACATGACTCCATTTGTGTTCATACAAGTGGATTGGATATATGTTTTGAAAAAAATCTGGACTTCTTATGTATTAATGACTCATGGAAGTAGGTTTGCATATAAGGGAATGATAAAAATTCTCATTTTGGCCAATTATTTTTAATATTGCAATAATTTTTCTTTCGAAGGTGTTGGACTTTGAAAAATCAAACTTGAATAGCTACATATTTAAGCATTTTCAAACCATTTGGACTCTTGACAGGGTTAGTTTTTGGTCCCACATGAAGGGAATAAGATGTTGGTGTCATCACCTCCTAGGAGCACAATTTGCAAATAGCGACCTTCATAATGTTAGTGAACAAAAGTTATTACACTAGAATGAAATAAACAAATTATGAGATGCCAAACATAATGTACAAAACCTTGCTTATAAAGGCAAGGAGGGAGCCATGACAGATAACCTAAAAAAATACCAAAACTATATGCCCTAATAATTAAAATCTAATAATGCCTAAGTAAACTTAAGAATGGGTAAATAGGATAAATCCTTATTTACTCCAACATCGCCCTTAAATGCAACTTAGGGAGAAGATTATTATGCAGTTATGGAAGCAAGATGCAATATTCTTCCTAGCTACACAACTAGTTTAGGTACCCATGTATAATGCAAATGCAATGAAATCTCTCACAAGTGGAGAGGAGGAACCAACATGATAGAAAAATCCTCTCTAAAATAGATAAAAGAAACAAAAATTGATGATGCATGGTGGACTCAATCATACCCCCCAAGGACTGCATACATCATGTACCCCATGGTACCCCACAAGGAGGAAAATGATAGAGAAGATGTCCCCCTAATAATGTAATGTGGATGAGTATGTTCAAAAACAAAAGATGATCCAATGCTTACAAGCAACAAATCTTCCCTTAGGAAGAAACAATCCATTGAATGATGAGAAAGCCACTACATGTTCAATTGAAAGGAGGAAGGCAGTATTTGAATAGGAATATTTGAAAATTGATTAGGAGTCTATAAACACAACCAATCGATGACATAATCATGATCTAACTCAATCAAGAAATGTAACAAATTAAGAGAATGGGGAAACTCATCAATCTCAATCTCCAAAGATAACGCATCAACAATTGTGCTAAAACTATCATTAAAGAGGAGAAAAATCCCCCCAAGTATGTATAAAAAATCTACAAGATGAGACTCTACAAACAAGTTTGAAAAACCTACCAAATGCTCATCCCACATAGCAAGATTTGGAACACTATGATCAACTTGCTCAAAAGTAGAAATCAAAACTAAAGAAGCAGGTGGTAGAGAAGGGAGCTCAACACTAGGTTAGAAGAAACCAAGGTTCAAATAACCAAACTTCCCCTCACACACATGATTCTCCCTTGATGGAAGGGTGTAAACAACAAACAAAGGGAAACATACATCAGGAGTAAAATGAGAAGAATAATACAATCATGATGCATGGTCCATCATACTTGTAGTAATGATATTTCTAGTCTCCATATCTCTAATGTATACATAACTAGGAGTGAACTCAACTATTTTACCTTGAGCCCCATGAGTGATTTGATAAAGTGAAATGTGATTAGTGGTCAAGGAGGGTACAAATAAAATTATTGAATGATCCCTCACCCATATCAATAGATCTTTCCACAAACCTTCATGTATGTATTGTTTCCCATCAAAATATTAGATGAATGACAAGGCTCAAAAGATGAGAACATATCCATAGAAGATGCCATATGATGAGATCCACCTAAATCTAGAAGCCATCCCCCATTTTAAAGAAAATGAAGACTAAGAGTACTTTACCTTTCATCCCATTAACAAATTATGTGCTCCCTAATTATGTAGATGGAGATGTTGTCGATTGTGATGCTTCCGATTTGCCTATTCTCGAGTTCCCGTAGGTAATTCAGAGTTGGTCAAGGGACTTTGAGTTTTTTGGAGAGCTCAAGCTTTTAACTTTAGTGGGTTTAAAAAAATATTTCTATTTTTGGCAATGCTATTTTTAGTATGTGTTAGTTTGAGCACTTGGCCTCAGTTTCAATTCCTTCTTAGCTTCTGTCAAAGAGATTGGAAATGCTAGATAAATGAAGATATTTGAAAGCTAATAGAATATACATTCACTGAACACAAAAGCAAAACACCAAAAACCCAAACTCAAAATATAGTGGGTTATGAATTCAATGCCAAAAATGAAAACCAACCAATGTACCAGAAGTAATTGCAGGCTGATCAAGATATGAGTGAGGAAAATTGTGACTGCAAAGAACAAGAAGAATGATATGGAAATTGATGCAGATGCATCAAATGAAATGACACATGTATCTTCAATCGAATTTTGAGGACCTCACATACAAATACGAGTAGAAACTCTCACAATTCGAAGAATTGATAGACTGGAGGCTTTGTTACCATGTTCATGCCAACCAACTCCTAGGAGCACAATTTGTAAAGAGCCACCTTCATAATGTGATAGAAACATTATTTCACCAGAATGAGATAAACAAATTATGACATACTAGACATAGTGTACAAAGCCTTGTTTATAAAGGCAAGGAGGGAGAACTAGTAGATAATTAACAAACTACCAAAAATATATGCATTAAAAATTAAAATCTAATAGTCCCTAGGTAAACTTTAGCATGGGTAAATAAGATAAATCCTTATTTATTGCAACTAACGAATTTTAGTGTTGGATGCATCTTTAGGTATCAATTAGTGGTCGTTTCTTATTTTTAGCTTGCATTTATGAATGAGATAGGAGGTTAGTTTATCATGATAACCATTATGTCAAAGTTTAGGGTTTTGAGAATGAGAGAGTTAACATTTACTTCCTTGAGTTTTTTTCTTATGATGCCTCATATTTGGAATTATGGGGAGAAATTTTCTAAGAAGTTGGCCGAGCTTTTGTAGTTTTTGGGTGCTCTTCTTACAAGAGGATTTCAAGAAATCATTTGTGCAAGAGCCTAGCAATACAATGTTTTGAGTAGATGGAGCTACAAATCTCCTAGGCTTATTTGGAATCATAGAGTCTTATTGAAATTGGTTCAGAGTCAATTGGTTTATGAGTCAACATTGCTTAAGGACACACAATCTTGGGTACGAAGGACTTCAATGTGCCCTTTTCACTTCTCGCGAGTTGTGCTTCCCATTAGCTTATTCTAGGGTTTTCATAGGCTATTTAGAGTTGGTTAGGGGATTGACTTCTTTGGATAGGTCAAGATTTTAGTTTTAGTGGGTTTACCAAACATTTCTATTTTTGGCATATGTTGCTTTTAGTAAGTGCTAGTTTGGGCACTTGGGCTCGGTTTCAATTCCCTCTCAGCTTCTATAAAAGTGCTCTTTTTTAGTGGTGTGGTGGAGTTTCTAAGGTGATGGAAAATAATATTTTATCTTTCTAACTTAAGTGTTCAAAAAGTGAGTTTAATTTTATAACTTGTGATGAATATTTCATAAAGTATGTCCCAAAAGGGGAGGCCTAGTTGTTATTTTTAAAAGTCATTTAAGGGCCTTTTTTGAAGGAATATTATATTTGAATATTCAAATATGCCCTAATTTCTTCCTCCACTCTATATAATGGGATTTTGGCTTTCATTCTTTTATTCTATTTGTGCACACATATCAGGATATTGAAATGATCTTCGAGAGTTCTTTTAGAGAATGTAGAGGACAAAAAACTTCTACAATTGATCTGGGTTTGGTGGTGCAATATCCACCCTAGTAATGTCCCTTGCTAGGTTTAGGCCTATTGTAACCAAAATATCCCATATTTAATATATTTATGTCCTAAGATGAATTGACAAAGATGTTGGAATCATTTGCCGTTGCATCAAAAACTCAAATTGTCAATGCCTGATACAAATGCCAGATTTAACCTAACCCACAGGAGGCGATTAAGCCATGTCACGAGTCCCCAAGGAGGTGCTAAGCACCAAGTCAACAATCTCCCCCTCAATTTGAATGAGCCTTCAACACCCACTGAAGGGAGACTTGAACCCGTGACTTAGTCTCTGATACCAATTGTTGGAATCATTTACTGTTGCGTCAAAAGCTTGAACTATCAATGCCCGATACAAATGCTAGATTTAACTTGACCCACGGGAGGCAGTTAAGCAATGTCACGAGTCCCCAAGGAGGTGCTGACCACCAAGTAAACAAAAGATATAATGATTCAGATCTATTCTATTCCATCGTTCAAGTTAAGGAAAAACTATTCATTTATCAAATATATTAAGTAATTTGGTTTCTTTTACTAGTTATAATTCTTAAATGCCAATGTTGATCTTACTACTACCTCAGTTTGATCTGTAAATTGAGGTAGTAGTAAGATCAACTACCAAAGTTTACAGATCCAAGCCCTTATCCTATCTTAGGACCATACCCTCAAGGTTTAAGGGACATTGATCTCTACCCTATCTTGGGAGTCAACCTATTAGCTAGATTTATACTGTCCCTCCTTGGAAACACTTCAGTCTCTTCTTCTTCAGGTGTTGAGTAATAACAAAGTTCAATCACACACACTATTTATCTTTTCTTAATAAAGCTTATATTCCTTATTTATTCATAAATATACTTCTTAGATATCAGAATACTGAAAATACCCTTCTACAATAAGAATCGATAGTTTTAATGTGGTAATCCTTGTTGACACCATGTCTCAGATGTAAGTCCAAACTGAATATATCCTTAAATTTTTATTATTTAGTAATCTTTAGTCCTTTGATGATAGGTAGATGTAGTTTATAATTTGATTTCCAAAATCTTCCAATGCCCAAATTAGTGATGGTGCGGGTCTTCTTATAACTTATGCTTGGGATGAGGAATCATGTGTAAAAGACATGACTCATGTCTCTTCTTAAGTCGTATCATTTCATTATCAATACTAATCGCTGCATAATCAGAACAATACTATCACGCTTCTTGATAACTTAATTGTCTTGTGACGTCGACCAATTAGTTAACGAAGTGTATACTTATAAAATTGTTGTCTAACATGCCTCTTCAGAATATAATGGATATGGATTATAACCACCGTCCTACCAAACCACTACTTTAACATTAATCTTATTTATTAATTATAGTTGATACGCCCGTTGATCCATTTAACAAATATTTTGAATCGCTGGCTTCCAAGTTAGCGAGTATCTTGATTGAGGATCGATATTTATGTCCTTGTTTATAAATGACTATTTTCTTCATACTATGATATGAAGCAAGCCTAACATGAAGACAATATTGCTCTCGTATATTGATGATTATAGCTATTTAATAGATTGATTAATATAAGAAAATATAGAAATTGATTATTAAGTTTCTACAAGAAATAATTTAATAAGATAATATTTACTTAGGGATATTACATTGATTTAGAGTTTTCTAAATTATTTTCTCAAAGTTTGGTGATAAGGGTTAGATGAAGATGAAGATTTATGAGGTTTTTTTAATTGTGGTTTCAATTTTTTGGTGTTTAGTGTTGATTTTTGGATTCTTGTGTGACTTTGCAAGTTTTGGGGACTTTTTATAGTGCTAATCATACATTTCTAACTACCATGAGATTCACATTTTTTCCCATATATCTTGAAATAAGATATTTTAGATATTATCTCAAAGGTTTTCATAGGGATAGATGACGTGATGCATATATAATATGTAAGTTTTATTTTGAAATTTTATATTCTAGATCAAGTTGCTCCTTTCAACTAGTGCCATACTTTGGAATTAGCACATGGAAAGGTTTTTTTGTATTAAATATGCATTTTTATGTCTAAATATCTTTTATTTTGAGGTATCTGGACCAGGAGGAGTGATTATAGAGGTTTGTAGTTGGTTTTATGTTATTGGATTTGATATTGAAAGTCCCTAGCAAGAAATCCATGTAAAAAAGGGTAGTGAACATCTACACAAAAAATCTAGAAGGTATCATGAGCAATATTTAATCACACAAGTTATTTCTTGCCACTACACATTTTTGAGTACTTTTATAGGTCTGATTACAAGTTTAGATGTGAATTTGGCACAATATCACCCTCTTAGAGACTGATTTCAATCACTAGAAGACATGCCGTTGATGATGAAATTGACTAATCCTAAATCCACCCTTTGTATCAAACTTGTGATGACTATTTTGAACACAATTATGAGGAAGATTGGTTGGTGAAAGGACTAAGTACAAGTTAACAAAATTCAAACATGTGGGTGCTTACATCTAAAAAGAAATATTGTAAATTTATATTGTCGTAAAAATCATTTTTGAGATATATATATTTAGCTTTGTTAGTATTTAGAGATAAGTCAATTTTCAGTTTGTAATGAAAACAAAAAATCCTTAACACTTTTGTTACAATGAAGTTTGTATACATGCCATGACTATTGTATTATGTTTTCATTACCAATGAGCATGATAATAAAAAACTTCCATATTGGTATTTAAAGTTGAAAAATATTTTTTAAGGGGTTATATTATAGTTGGAAATATTGTCATTGATGTTAGAGTGGGATTTATAGAAATAGTTGATGTAGCCAAGGAAAGGAGGGGCCTCAAAGAAGTTAGTCTAATCCTTGCAACACACGTCATACAACCGGAGTCACAAGAAACAAGAGAGGAAAATGAAATATCAATCTTCAATTAGTTTGAAATCAAGTACAATGAATCTGCAACATGCAATATTACATTCAAGGCATACACGCCTATTTTTGTAACCTTTAAGAGGTTATTTTTTATACTATCTATTTCTAGTTACCATAAAAAATATCTTCTTCCTCCAAATTGTTTCCCTAAGGATCAATTACAACAACTTATAAATCCTTTGCAAGCATTAAGTCAGCTTGGGAAAGATTACAATCTTAAGACTAGGAAAACGTATTACATTATAGGTTAGGACCTAAATCATAAGAATTTATCACCACAAGATATAACATAACATGCAAACCAACAAGACATAGGTCAGGGAACATCGAGACATGAGCCACTAAGCTTCGCCGATAAGGAAAATCCTTCATGAGATTGAAAAATACAGGTTGGCTATGAAATGTGAATGAGAGTGAAGTCCTACCAAGAATCCAATATAATTCAAACATGAAGGAACCAATCAAGGTGCAAACCTAGGTGAAGGTAAAACACGATGCCATGAACACTCCATGAGGTGGGAAACAACAACTGATCTGAATTGAAGGAAAAATGAAAGAAACTCAGCGACTGAGAAACTGAAGAACATGAAACAAAATATATTTAGTTGATGCAACATTGCCAAGAAACTAAGATGCTTCTGCATCAAACACCCATGACTATTAGAAAAGTGAGCCTCTCACTTTTATGGGGCTAAAGGAAAACCTATAACGTCAACCTCAGCCTAAGAAATCCATGAAGTGTCTTCAACTGATCTATCTTTTCACTTTACAAGATACTCCTTATACTATCTACCTCTGGTACTTTTTCCAACCACTATCCAAAATATCTTCTATCTCGTCCAAATGCTTCTTAGAATAATTCTATTCAACATCTGACCCATCAGGTTCATTAAAATATGTCTCATGATACTCATACAAGTCTGCAATATTGAATATATGCGATATATGCATATCCTTTGTCAACTCCACTTCATATGCATTCCCTGAGTCAAATTTCCTCAAGATTTTACATGGTCCAAACTTCCTCATCTTCAACTTATTGTAAGTTCCAATTGGAAATCTACCCTTCTTCTAATAAACCATCACTTCATCTCTTACTACAAACTCCTTATCTCTCCTTTTTATTTTTCCCTTCTCTTTATACTTTTGATTCATCTTATCTAAATGTTGTTTAACTTCATCATGCAATAATTTCATAACCTCTTCAAATTATTCTCCTTTTGGACTCTTGTTAACCTCCTGACTGATATCCCTTAACTCTGATAGTCCCTTAGGATTCATGAATATCTCAAATGGTGTCTTCCTTGTACTCGTGTCCACTGAATTATTATATACAAACTCTACCTGTATTGAAACCAAATCCCAGTTTCTATATTTCTCTCCAACCAAATACCTTAACAAATTCCCCAAGCTCCTTTTTATCAACTCTATTTGTCCATCTATCTGCAAATGAAATGTAGAACTAAACTTCAATTTAGTATTAATCTTCCAAAGAGTCCTCCAAAAGTAGCCAACAAACTTACTATCTTAGTCTGAAACTATACTCTTAGGTAACCCATGCAATCTTAAAACTTATCTAAAAAAAGAATCTGCTACATGTACTGTATCAGAATTCTTCTTTCAAGGAATGAAATGTGACATCTTATAAAACTTATCCACATCCACAAATATTGAATAATTACCTCTTTGTTTCCTCGCTAATCCAAGTATGAAATCCATGCTAATGTATTCCCACGGTCTGGTTGGTACTGTCAAAGGTGTATACAATCTAGTATTCTGACTACTTCCCTTAGCAACTTGACAAAATCTACAACTTTGAACAAATTTGTTAACATCATTATGAATTTGAGACCAAAAATAATTCTTACTCACTAAAGCCACTATCTTCTCAATACCAAAGTGTCTAGCTAATCCCCCACAATGCTTTTCCTTAATCAAATTATCCCTCATTGAACTCCTAGGAATACACAACTGAGATCTCCTGAATAACATACCTTCTTGAATGAAATAGTCCAACCATTTTCTTTGGTCTATTGCAACAGTTTCTTTACAAGCTCTCCAAGGTTCAAAAAATCAGGGCCTCCTCATACAAGGTCTTGAGTTCGTCAAATCCTACCACTCCAACCCTCATCTTTGTCGGTAAATCCCATCTTCTACTTGTGTGTGTAAAATTGTGTACCTGTCTGCAAACACAACACTTCAATAAAAAATTAGATCAAGGTGTTCGTACGTTAAAACCAAATCAAATTCAAATTAAACACCTCAAGAATGTTCTATTGCTTCCTAGTCATGAAGAAAAATTACATTATTTTAGTGATCTTAGATTGCATATTCATATCTTATTGAATGAAAATCATGAAATGAAAGATTCTAATATGAAATGTATCTCAATTATGCAAATTTGGATCAAATTGATGAAGATACATGAAGAAATTAAGATGAATTATGCTAGATGATCATAGAATTGATGCTAAATTGATACAAAGATGCAGCTACATGATGCAATATGACATGAATTCAAGCTGAAAATGATGTAACATGGACACAATTATCCTAAATGAGCTCTCAAATGCACAACTGACTCAAAACTCAAACTAGCATGACCTACTTGCAAATGATCTAGATTGCAAATGACTTGATTTGAGCTTGATTTTATAGATTTCTCAAGGAAGGAAAATGAATTGATTTGAATTGAATGGTCAAGATTAATCTATTTGAAATGGATGGCTAAGATTGCAAAGCCATGTGCTCGATCCTTTCACTTTGCTCCTATTGGTTGATTGATGCAAAGGTGGTTGTCCCCTTTTGATTCCTTGATTGCCATTTGGCATTGGTTTGTTGAGGGAATTTGTGCATTTAATCAAATCAATGTAATTAATTTCCTTAGCCATGTGGATTTTTTATATTTATTTAATTAATTGGCTTAGGATAATTAATTAATTAGGATCATGGATTGTTTCTTTATAATTAAATTAAATGGATTTAATTTAATTACACCATTAGGCCTTTGAATCTTTTGGTTTAATTTAAGCACATTGATAAGACTTCCTCAATTGATTTGCCTTGACCATTTTTAAGTGATTACACTACTCAAGGCATCAACAACCTTATTTGTATTACCACTTCTATGCTTAAACATAAATGTGTAGCTTTGCAAGAATTTGACCGATCTCATATGTTTCTAATTCAATTTACCTTAACTATTCAAATATTGCAATGCTTGATGATTGGTGTAGAACAAAAATTATTTAGGTGATAGGTAATGTCTCCACTTCTTCAGAGCTTGAACTATGACATAAAATTCCTTATGATAAAGTAAATATCTTCTCTTGGCATCATTTAACTTCTCACTGAAATAAGCAATAGGTCTACCTTCTTGAGTTAACATTGATCCAATTGCATTCCCACTTGCATCATAGTCCACTTGAAATACCTTATTGAAATTAGGTAAAGCTAACATAGGTTGTTTAGTTACCTTTTGTTTTATCAATTCAAAACTCTTTGGTGCTCCATGTGTCCACTTGAATTCCTTCCTATCTGCTCTCATTGTCTCAGTCATAGCATTACAAACTGAACTAAAATTCCTAATGATCTTTTGGTAGAAACTAGCCAATCCATGAAATGATCTTACGTCTCCAACACTTTCAGGTGTAGGCTACTCAATAATTTTTTTAACCTTCTCAAGATCCATCTTCAATCCATCTAATGAGATCACAAAACCCAAGTAGACTATCTCCTATCTCATGAAAGAATACTTTTTGATGTTTATCAACAACTTCTCCTCCCTTAATCTTTGCAACACTTTTATCAGATGTAACAAATGATCCTCCTTGCTTTTACTGGAAATCAAAATGTCATCAAGGTAAATAATTACAAAATTAACCAATAATTTCTTCAATTCCTCATTTATAAGTCTCATGAAAGTACTCTGTGCATTGGTCAATCTGAAAGGCATCACCAACCACTCATACAATCCTTTATTTGTCTTGAATGTTGTCTTCCATTCATCACCTTCCATGATTCTAATATGATGATATCCACTCTTCAAATCAATCTTTGTGAAATACTTCACTCCACTCAAATAATCCATTATATCATCCATCTTAGGTAAAGGAAACCTATACTATTCTATGGTCCTGTTAATAGCTCTGGAATTAGTTCACATCCTCCATTCCCCATTCTTCTTTAGTTCTAATAGTGTAGGTACAAAACAAGGACTCAAAATTTTTCTGATCAAACCTTTTCTTAGTAAATCTTGTAATTGCCTATTCAATTCTTCATTCTCTACATGTGTCATCTAGTGTGCTTCTTTATTAGGAAAACTAGATCCAGGAATTAGATCCATACAATGACTAATGCTTCTCACAAGAGGAAATCCATCAGACACATTATCTGATATTGTCTTCATACTTTTTCAAAAACTCTTTTATTTCCTTAGGTTGTTCTTCTTCTGATTTCAAGTCAGACTTCTAAGCAATCAAAACATAACACATATTATCATTCTTTAGTCCATCCAAGAATTTTTTTCCCTCAACCAAACAAACTCTAATACTAGTACAGATCTCACTTTTAGAGTTCTCTACTAAAGGCAACAATACTTGTCTTTTCCCATTTATAAAGATGGTATACCTATTCCTTCTACCATCATGTAAATATTGTCTATCATACAACCACGATCTAGCCAACAATATATGATACACATCCATAGGCATAATATAAAAAATAAATTCAACCTGATAAGATCCCATTTTCACTTTCACCATACATTGCTCACTTACCAGTATCTTATTATCATCCTTTATCCATGCAACCTGATAAGGTTTCAGATTCTTCAACCTCTATAACTACAACTTGTTCACCAACTCCTCTGAAGCTAAGTTATCTAAACTTCCACTGTCAATGATCACCTTGAAACATTTTCTTGCAACTTTGCATTTTGTCTTGAACAAACTCTTTCTTAGTAACTACTCTTGATTCGTCTCCTCATGAAATAGGGATCTCCTCACCATTAGTTCTTCTCCATCCTTTGGTTGACTCAAAGATTCAACAGATTCCTCCCCTGCATAAGATGATCTTCCCTTTCTCCTAGTCCTCTTGTTTGAGGGTACAATCAAAGGTTTGATGTCCTTCTCCTCCACATTTGAAACAAGTTCCCCTAAATGATCTGCTACTTGATCCTCCTCCTCTATGAAAAATTCTGTCATCTCTTTGTTATGAAATTTATTCCCTAATTTCTACTTTACCTTTTCTTGAATCTGAATAAGGTATTCCTCCTTTAGCAGATGCCCTTCCCCCTTGAAACCTTCCACCTCTTCCTCTTTGTATTTTCCCTTGGGTTTTGTTCAAATTTTAATCTTCCTTTAGGGCTTATTGGTAAGCCTCTTCTATATTTTGCAATTTAACCAGACTAATTTCATCCTAAATTTAAACCCTCAAACCATTCAAGTATCTAGAAAATCTTTCAATCTCATCATTTGTATGACCGGACCTGATATCCTTTATACTAAGATCCTTTTGTTTTAGGTTAAATGTAATTTCCTAAACAAACTTACTTGCAGATCCTCACTCTGCCACCCCACAAAAAATTGATTCAGGAATTCAAAAGCTTAGGAACAAAGATCTCACTTCCAAAAGGAACACAACCTCATTTTGACACCAAATGATATAGCCAAGGACATAAGGACCTCATAGAAGTTAGTCCAATTCTTGTAGTATGATTCACACAATGGAAGTCACAAGAAACAAGAGAGGAAATTTCAAGGTCAACCTTTAATTAGCATGAAATCAAGTACAATGAATCTGCAACATGTAGTCTTACATTCCAAGCATACATGCCTATTTTTAGAACCTTTAAGAGGTTATATATTTATTCTATCTATTTATAGCTTCCACTAAAACTATCTTCTTCCTCCAAACCATTTCCCTAAGGATCATTTACTATAGCTTATAATGCCTTCTCAAGCATCAAGTTGGCCTGGAAAATATTACATTATCCAAGAATGAGAAAATGTATTACATTATATGTCAGGACCTAAATCAAAAGAATCTCTCACTGCAAGATGTAACATAACGTGTGAACCAAAAATAAGGTTGGCCATAGGTCAAGGAACAATGAAATCAAAAAACATAGACTGGTTGTGAAACGTGAAGAACAATGAAGTCCCACCAAGAATCCAAGATAACTCAAACACGAAGGAACCAATCAAGGTGCGAACCTAGGTGAAGGTAAAACATGATGCCACGAACACTCCATGAGGTGCACAATAACGACTGATCCAGATTGAAAGAATGTTGAAAGAAATTCAACAACTGAGAAACTGAAGAATAAGAAATAAAATATTTTTTGTTGATGCAAGATTGCCAAGAACCTAAGATGCTCCTACATCAATAGTCATTGATGAAAAGTTGTTGATGTTAAATTTTGGGATATTGTTTATTGTATTGGGTTCAATTATTTGGTTGAATCATGAAATTTCATTGTTTTGAAAGAGGTGTAATTGGAGGTCGACTCATGAAATTTTATTATTATGATTTTATTTAATGAGGTAAACCTATTTATTTTATGTAATTAGTTTTTACACCCAAATAGGTATATAGAGGGTAACTATGTTTGTAGGTGTGGTGTATTTAATTCTTTATCATTTGAATACATAATAGAGAAAATTTAATATAGAGTAGATTTTGTGATGTACTTATGTGCTATAAAATATGTTCATCATTGATTGAAGAAGCAACATCCAAAAGGTTAATCTTTACAGAAGAGTTTGGTGTTTCCCAAAAAGGAGATTGGAGCCTCTTTTTGAGTTGGTGCTAAATTGTGTGGATTCGTGTCTCTATTCAGTTGGTTCTTGCAAATTCTATAAGTGGAGATTGGCGTCTCTAGTGGGTTGGTGCTTGAAAATATTGTAAGATCATTTTATTTTTGTTGTGATTGGATTTGGATAGTAGATACAAGTAATCATTCTTCATGGTTTTAATCTTAAAATTTTTCCATGTTAATATTTTGTTTTCAATTGTTAGATCTTATGTGGTTGCATTATTGTGACTATTTTATAGAACTAAATGATTGTCTTATATTGATTCACCCCTACCCACCATCTTAGAATAAGTGTGTACTCATTATTTTGTGTGAGTAGGTTCATTTAGAAATAGTCTAACTGTTAAAGGTATATCTCAAGGACACACATGGCTTGTCAAGAAGGTTTCTCCTTAAATATAGCTCCATTATTTAGCACATAAAATAATGCATTCTAGAGTATAAGGATACAAACTTATTTGATGTATATATGGTTTTATATTTGGAAATCAATTGTGAAAAGTTATCAATGTTCAACACCCCCAATAATACATTCATCACCTCCATTATTTAATACATCATATAGGTGAGGATTGATAATATTAATTATTTGGACAACTTAATTAACTAATTTCTTAAAATCAATAAAATTTTCGTGACATTATGTCTCTTCCATTCATACCCAATTATTCTAAAGAGGGTAGACAATTTTTCCTATTCTTCATCCAATATAGAGGCCTAGAAATATGAAAACATTTACTATTTACAAGTGGATGCATCTTCATGAAAGGTGTCATATCATATCCCACCACATTTTTGCTCATGACTTTTAAAATAGTGAAAGGTTTGTATGTAAGTGGCTTAATTTTATTGTGTTTCCTTTGTAATATTTCATTAGTTAATGAAAGTTTAACTTTATCTCCTACCTTAAGTGTACTCTTATCTATGCTGATGATGTATTTATTTATACTTGATTTGAGTCATTTTGGAAGTTTATTTTACATTGACTTGGATATACCTAATCCTCTCAATAAATTTTATTGTTTTGGATACCTTGAAATATTTTCCTACTTGTTCTTCTTTTTGATCAAAACATACATTGAGTGGACTTGAGAGTACATGCCCCAAGCATATGTCAAAAAGTGATTGATTTGTAGAAGAACAAATTTCCCTATTAAAAGAGTTTTGAATGTAGGGAAGTGAATTATCCCAAGTTTTTATGACCCTTCCCATTCTACCTCCATATGAGTTTCTCCAAGGTCTTTTTGATCATCTTTATTTGTCTATATGTTTGTGGGTGAATGTAGTAACCTTTTTAAGCCAAGTTTACTATCTCCACATTAGGCATGTCTTACAGAAAAAAGATAGATAAATGACATTATATAGAAACCAATAAGATAATATTGACAAGATGATATTACAATCTAATTTTAAATGAAAATAATTTAATGTCTACATGATTTAGACATGAATATGCATAATAAATAATTACAATTTTGAACTCCATAAAATATGCACAATCACATATCAGTTTGAAAAAAGTAAAGCTAATTTCATGGTCCAAACATATAAAAATATCATATGTGAATCCATATTACATGAAAAATAAAATCGAGAAGTGTGATATTAGTATCAAAACACAAAAAGAACAACAAATGAGTTATATATGCATATGGCCTAATAATGGCTTGTCTATAAAGGATGTGTATTGGTCTAAAATGCAAGTAGAAAGCTAAAATAATGAATGAAAGTTATTTTGTACTAATAAATCCAAGGTTAAAAATGAAATAAGGGCAATTGCATCATCATGTAAATGACCAATTCAGGAATAGAAAATTCAATAGGGTAACAAATTCATTCGTCCATGGTCCAACTTATAGCCATTATCTAGCATTTTAGGGCTTGACCATTCAATCTCACCATGGGTAGTTTCTTGATATTTGATGTATGTTTTTTGGGTACCTAGTAGACCATGGGAAAATATTTATATGAGTTTTGTAAGTGGGCTACCAATACACAAACATGGTAATTCTTATCTATTTCTTGTTGTGGATATATTTAGAAATATGTGCATAGAGTAACTATTGTCACAAAAGTTTACACCCATGCTTGGGGTGTGACCCCCAAGCAACCTTGTGAAACATAGAAGCAACCTCCAAGTATGGGATTTGTGCTTTGAGGCTGAATCTTCAGAGAAGTATGACTTCCTTACAGTTAGGATGCACCTAAAACTAATAATTTGAGGGAAAAGAGGAGAAGGATATGGAAAAAGGGAAATGGGGGTGATGCACCAAATTGAATTTGGTTACTCTTCTTGTCTATGACTACACATAACATTAACAAGCACTTAGCTTAAATAGTTCTTGCTCTAATCTATCTCCTAAGGATTCATATGTAGATCAAAACCAATGGTATGCTATAAAGAAAGAAAATTCACAATACAAAATTCAGGAGCATATTTGACACAAACTATAAATTTAAAGAGCATAAAAGAAACATTTAACAACGGGCAAGAAAAATGCAGTGCTAACTAAATGGAAAGAAGAGGTAAAAAAATAAGATTTTATTAATGGAAGGAAAACCATTTATAGTTCTACTGCATAGCTACTACAAATGAACAAAAGCAAACCCAAAATATGTACACAATATTTCTTTATATAAAGCTAGCATAACTCTAAATACAATAATTAAGTTCAAAATCCAAGCTAATCAAAGTCAAGTTACATAAATGAAAGGTCAATAAATATTAGATAAAATCTGATTCTATGTGTATATTTGATCATGAAGTGATAGAAACGGGCCAATAAATGCTCCTACCGTCAAGAAAATCAATCCCATACCCTCAAAAAGTGGTAACAAAGTAAGAAAATGTCCTTACGGCATGTGTAAAATCCAAAAAATATAGTTCAACATTGAATACTTTATCCTCGAGTAATGTCTCAATCACTGGTAAAAACTCCCATGGGTACAAAAACACACAAATTTTTTGCATGGGAGAGACAAAGAAAAATGTCATCCCGATGCGGAAAACACACAACATTTTCCACCATGCACTACCATGCTTAATGTTTCACACATCTTAGATTTAAATGCACAAGAAACATGAAATAATAACTGTTGATCATGGAAAAGATGATTTGCATTAAAACTCCCCTTGAATATAAAGGAACCAGGACCCACAATACGAAAAATACACAACATTTTCTACCAAAAATCACCATTCCTTCAATGATTCCTCGTGCGCCCACACATGGACACAATTTTTTGAATTTTTTACAATACTCTTCCATGGGAACATGGGGGTAGAAAACACACAACATTTTCCACAAACCTGAACCAATGCTGAAAACATAGTGTAGAAAACATACTAAATTTAGCCCATGAAAGGTCTTGTAGATCAGATATATGTAATGGCCTAATGGTGGAAAAAAAACCTACAATAACCCAATGCAAAAATACTATCATAGGAGAGGGAATTGATTTGTCTTTTGATTATGTTTGGGTGCACTATGGGTTGCTCAAATCTATTTGCTTTCCATCCCCAAATAGATGGATAACCAATGATTGGAAATGACATGTTGGTGAAACTCATATGATGGGTGTTATAGAAGATTCCTAGAGGCATGGGATGAAAAATTACCATATAAAAAAATATTCAATGCTAAATTTTTGTTGGCACAACTGATGTAGTGATGGTAAGTGATTTTTGGTGTTGTCATGGTACAAATTTGATTGCATGATGATCAATTATTGGGTTGTCATTGATGTGAAATATTGACCTAGTGTTCCTAGTATGTTGTTAAGTATAAGTATGATGATCAAGGTGTTGTGATGAGTTTTAGTTGTAGCAATCCTTATGAGAGACTTGGGGATGTCTCTGAATGTTAAATGCATGACTTCTACTTTTGATGTAGAACAAGAAGCAAGTTATGATTGGGTGAAGGTTAACAGTGCAACTACTAGAGCAGTTAGTGATAGGAGATAGGTGATTTGATTGGTTTTTCAAATCTATGATGAGTTATGTGGCATGATCATAAGAGAAGGTTGTTGATAGTATGTAGGAGCTATAGTTGTGATCGCAACTAATTTGAGTGAGCGGTGTGCATGATAGATGATCAATTATAAAAGATAGAGTTATTAACATGTTAAAGTGTTTGTATTCTTGACGATAGTTGATAAATTTTTTATTAGTAATCGGTGTTGATGGTGTAGTGAAATCAGTTGAGTCAGTCATGATCTGGTGACTTGTCTTCCTGATTGGAGGTGATGATCTGGCATCACATTACTTGATGCTAGCGTGTGGAGAAGATTATAGAGGAAACATGTGTTTGGTCAAAACATGTTTGACCCCTTGACACAAAATTCTATGTAAATCATTGTATTGGCTGACACGATCTTAGAAAATTGTTTTGTATATTGAATTTTGTTTTTTGGCTCATTAGATCTAAGCGGGATAGTTGAAATTCAAATCTATTTTATATTTAGGGCTTGATTAAGGAAGTGAACTTAATAGTTCAATATATAATGGATAAAGTTAGAAATTAAGTGTGTTGATCATGTGTTGGGAAAGTGCAATTGAAAAGTGGGAGTTACGATCAAGCTAGAAAATATTTAAGTGTGTTGTGAATAGATTATGTTCTCCATTGGATATGATCAAGAAAAGGTTGTGCTATTCTATAGATCACTCTTTTTATTGTTCCCTAATAGTTGCAACAATCAAAATCCCTTAACCGGGTGGATCCTAGAAGGTCCTTATTGTAAATCCTTTAACATGGTGGAACATTATCTTGTGTCTAAAGTCCTTTAACAAGGCTACTCTTGACATGGTAAAGCTCTTAATAGGGCTAGAGGTAAATCCCTTAATCAAGTAGCACCTAACAGTTCAGTTGTAAACTCCTAATAGGGTTAAGCTCCTCATAGGGTGTACTTTGGAAGAGTACATCATTTAGTGGGTACTAATTCCCATCATGGTTTTCTCCCAAATTGGGTTTCCACAAGATAAATCTATGTGTCAAATGTTTCATTTTTATGTGGATGTGCTTAAGGTTATAATTTTCATTTTTTTCTATTAAGTTAATCTTGTGAACGCTATTGTAAAGTTTAAGAGGTTAAAAAATTGCATAATTGGATGATTAGTGATTCACTCCCCTCTTAGTAATTTGATCTTAGGACTAACAATTGGTATCAAATCCTTGGTCCTTTGTTGTGGTGAATCTTAACAACTCGAGGTAAAGATTCGAAGATGATGAGAAATGAAGGTTCTAAATTAATAAGAGAGAACTACTTTGTTTGGTGCAGCCAGATGAGGCTCTATCTTTAAGGTATGGGTAATTAATATTGGGATCATGTGGATACTAAGCATACTGTTCCTTCAGGAACCCTGAATGCAGATTAATTGAAGGTCATGCAAGAACATACTACTACTATGGAAGCTATTCCCAGTACTCTTTCAAATGTAGAGTTTATTGATGTCAAAGACTTGGATACTTCTTATGAGATGTGGGAGAGGTTGAATTCTGTCTATCATGGAGATCCATATGTGCAAAAGGAAAATGTTGATACTTTGAAAGGGAAATATGATGGCACGAGGATGCAAGAAAATGAGAAAATTGAGCAATACAGTCAGAGAATCAAAGAAGTTGTTGCTTCTATCTAAGGTGTTGGTGGTAATGATCCCGAGGAGGATGTGGTAAGTAAAGTGTTGAGAAATTTATTGCCTTAGTATTTTATTAGGGTTCTAGCTATACAAGAGCTCAAATATCTAGGAACTCTTACTGTTACTCTTGATGCATTGACAGGGAAATTAACTACATTTGAGTTAAGAAATTATGATAATAGTATGCCAAAAGGCTAATATTCTTTCATGTCATCATTGACTCTTGCACCATATAGGAAATGAAGGATATATCTAACATTTCTTCAACATATTACTCTAATTATTATGAATTTGTCATGTATGAATAAAGAGAACATGATGAATTGGAAGCTTTATTTGCTAAAAGGATGCCTAGAGGGAAAGATATATATAAGGGTAAGTTTTTTTGGAAATTATTTTCATGCAATAAGATTGGACATATTGCCTCTAGATTCCATGAAAATGATAGGAAGGAGAATCCAAGGAGATTCAAGGATAAGAAAAATAAATCATGCTACCTAGGTGAGGAAGGTATTATTGATGAAGAATATTATGGAAGAGATGAAGAAGAAATTGTGTTTGTTGCAGTAAAAGAAGAACCCTTAGAAGAAGGTGAGAAAGCTTTAGTTTCTAACATGAATCACAGTGGTGATTGGAATATTGATAGTGAGTTTACTCATCATATGAATGGTGATAAAATTAAACTCATCAAGATGGAGGAATGTGATGGTGGCTCATTAAAATTTGGGAATGATGCTCCCTGTTTGGTAAAAGGAAAATGATCTATTTATTTGCATGATAAAAAAAATTTGTGATGATGTCTATTGGAAGTTGTGTGCCCATTAGATGTATAAACTATTAAAACTTGAAACCAAAAATAGACATATAACTCTTTTGTGTTTGATAACCATTAAATTACATCTAAACATTTATATTCTTGCTTCTCTCAAATTTCTTTGAGATATCACTTGTCGAGTGATTGTCATTGGTGATTGGACTGTTTATTGGGGATGATTACCTTCTCTAATGCATCTAGGGTGAAGTACCTTTGGATGTCATGAAGCGATTACTCCCTTGAGTGTGGCTACCCCTAGTCACCTTGTTATGAAGGTATATGTAGGATTATTGGAAAATGAGGAGAATTTATTACTACTAGTGAACAAACTAAATGTAACTTATTCCATCTAAATTCTACTATTAAGAGTTTTCTGATTACTAGGGTAGAAGATTGTTGGTTATGGAATAAGAGGTTTTGGCATGTAAATTTTGATAAGTTGATCAAAGTAAGTAAGATGAAGATAGTGAGAGGTTTTCCTAACCTAGTGAAACTAGAAATGCAATGTGTAAAGAATGTCAGCTTGGGAAGTTAACTAGTTTTGGTTTCATCAGTAAAAAATATTTTCTGAAAGTATTTTAGATATGGTTCATACCAATCTATGTGGACCAATGAGAACTCAGAGTTACTATGGTGATAGATATTTCATGTTTCTTGTTGATGATTATTCTAGAATGATGTGGTTGTGTTTCTAAAGGAAAAATATGAAGCTTTTTACATGTTTAAGATCTACAAAACTAGAGTGGAGAAGGGGACCGATAAGAACGTAAAATGTCTTAGATCTGATAGAGGAGGTGAGTTTAATTCACATGAATTTATTTCATATTGTGAGGAACAAGGAATCAAAAGGTAGATGTCAACTCCAATAACACCAAAGCAGAATGATATTGCTTAAAGAAGAAACGAGTCTATCATTGATTGTGCTAGGATATTAATGATTCAGAAAGGTGTTGCACATATATTTTGGAGAGAAGTGGTGAGAACTGTAGTTTCCTCATTGAACAAATTTCAATTGAAGAAAAGTACAAACAAAACTCCCTATGAGCTGTGGCATGGCCAATCTCCATGTGTAAGTTACTTTAAAGTTTTTGGGATTAGATATTACATAAAGAGAGATAAAAATATAGGTAATTTTGACCCAAGAAGTGATGAGGGGATATTCTTAGGATATTCATCAAAGAGTAAAGCCTAAAAGTTCTTGAACAAGAGAACAAATAAGATAGTGGAAAGTGATAATGTAAGAGTAGATGAATTTTTTGAGTAGAATGATGAATCTAGCAAGAAGGAACCAAAAGACTATCATGGGTTTGTATATGTACAACTGGTGGAGAAGGACACTACAATAGAACTGATGGAGAGACAAATTAATGAACATGAATTGATAAAAGTAGTTGAAGATACTCCTAGATCTAAACTTGTATTGCTAAGGTATGTGAAATTGAATCATTCTCCTAATAGAATTATTGGTCACAAAAATGTTGGTGTTCTAACAAGGAGAAAGGAAAGAGAAAGTACATATTTTCTATCTAAATTTGAGCCTCAAATAGTGAAATATGAAGGATGAAGATTTGGTGAAAGCTATGGAAGAAGAATTGGAACATATTGAGAATAAAAAACTTGGACATTAGTACCCAGATTGGTGGACAAGAACGTGATCAGTACTAAGTGGATTTTCAAAAACAAGATGAATGAGAAAGGTGAAGTTGTAAGGAACAAGGTAAGATTGGTGTGAAAAGGATATGCACAAGAGGAAGGCCTAGACTATGGTGAAACATTTGTACCTATGGCTAGACTTGAAGGTGTAAGGATGTTGCTTGCATATGCTTCTTACAAAGGATTCAAGGTATATCAAATGGATAAGTCAACTTTTCTTATATAATGGTGTATTGGAAGAATAGGTATACATTGAACAACCTGAAGGATTTTCCAATTCAAAAGGTAAGAAAATGGTGTGTAAATTAAATAAATATTTGTAAGGGATAAAATAAGTACCTAGGGCATGGTATGAGAGATTACACTCATATCTAATTTAGATTAGTTTCCTAAGGACAAGTGATAACCGTAATGTATATTTGAACACCGAGAAAGATGACAGGTTGCTAATTACATAAATACTTGTAGATGATATCATTTTTGGTGGAAATGAAGAGATGAGAAGATTACTTGTAGATGAGACGAGGAAAGCATTTAAGATGTCTATGTTTGGTGAGATTAAATTCTTCATTGGATTGCAAATTAAATAGATAAAATATGGTATCTACATCAGCCAGTCCAAATATGTGAAAGAGATATTGAAGACATTTGGGCTAGAAGACTCAAAACTGGTTGGTACCTCTATGGTAACTAGCTGAAAACTATGAAAAGAGGATGATTCTAAAGAGGTGGATGAGACACTTTACAAGCCCATGATCGGTAATCTACAGTATGTGGTGCATAGAAGACCATATATAGCACATGCAGTTGGATTAGTGGCCATATTTTTTTTCTAATCCTAAGAAATCACATTTGGTTGTGGTCAAGAGAATCTTTAGATATCTTAAGGGAATTGAAGACTATGGTCTTTGGTATGGACATAAATGTGATTTCTCTTTGAATATGTTTACTGATGCTGATTGGGAAGGTAATGTTGATGATTGAAAGATAAAAAAGTGGAGGAGAATTATTTCTTGGAGATAGGCTTGTAGCTTGGACAAGTAAAACAAAGAACTATATATCTCAATCAACAAATGAAGCTGAATATGTTGTTGTTTCAATTAATTATACATAGGTAGTATGGATAAAGAATATTTTGGAAGGAATTCAAGAGAAGGTAATTGAACTGTTGGTTATATATTGTGACAATACAAGTTCCATTCATATTTTAGAAAACCCATTGATGCACTCTAAGACTAAGCATACAACTATAAAATATCATTTTCTTAGAGAACAAGTTTAGGAAAAGGAAGTGAGGTTGGAGTATGTGCCAAAAAAGGAGCAGGTTGCTGATATTTTCACAAAGCCATTACCTAAGGATACATTTGAGTATCTAAGAGGTAAGTTGGGGGTCATTCTCCTATTTGATTTGAATTAAAAGAAGATGCAGTTGCATCAATCCAAGTGTATCATGTGAATATGTTTATCTTTGAATTGATGTTGTGGGGCTACTCCTTAGGGGGAGAAATCTATATAGTAATGATTTTTGGTTAGTCAGGTACACCAGAGCATATATCTGGTGTATCTGGTACCTTTGGGATTGTTGTAAAAGGGGAGAATGTGTGTTTAAATTTTTTTAGAGTTGCAGAAGGAAAGTGTAGATGAGAGAAGTTCAGTGAAAGGGGGAATAATTGCAAAATAGGTGAAAGACAAAAGCGAGAACATATTTTTTTTCTAGTGTTGTTGATGTAGAGAATGTTTGTTCATAATGTATCATGTTGGAGAGAGGAAGAGAGTTTTTTCATTGATTCGAAAGGGGGAGATTGTTTGCATTACTGATGTAGTGATGGTAAGTGATTTTTGGTGTTTTTATGGTACAAATTTGATTGCATGATGATTAGTTATTGGGTTGTCATTGATGTCAAATATTGACCTAGAGTCCCTAGTATGTTGTTAAGTATAAGTATGATCATCAAGGTGTTGCAATGAGTTTTAGTTTTAGCAATCCTTAAGAGATACTTGGGGATATCTATGAGTGTTAAATGCATTACCACTACTATTGATGTAGACTAGGAAGCAAGTTATGATCAGATAAGGGTTAATAGTGCAATTGCTAGGATAGTTAGTGACATACAATAGGTGATTTGATTGGTTTATCAAACATATGGTGAGTTATGTCACTGATGTGCAGGATAAGTGATTAGTGAGTAAAGACAAAGTTGTTAATAAGTTAAAGTGTTTGTGTTCTTGAGCACTAGTTGATAAATATTTGATCAGTAATCAATGTTGAGGTTGTGGTGGAATCAGTTGATTTAGTCATGATTGGAGGTGATGATCTGGCATTACATCACTCAATGCTAGTGTGTGGAGAAGATTATAGAGGGAGGATGTGTTTGGTCAAAATGTGTTTGACCCCTTGACACAAAATTCTATGTAAATCATTGTATTGGTCGACACGGTCTTGGAAAATTATTTTGTACATTGATTTTTTTTTTGTGGCACATTGGATATAAGAGAGATATTTGAAATTCAAATCTATTTCATATTTAGGGATTGATTAAGGTGGTGGGCTTAATAGTTCAGTATATAATGGATAAATTTAGAAGTTAAGTGTGTTGATTGTGTGTTAGGAAAGTGCGGTTGAAAAGTGTGAGTTGTAATCAAGCCAGGATAGAGTTAAGTTTATTGTGTGCTTCAGTGGATCTAATCAAGAAAAGGTAGTTCTTTTCTACAAACCACTCTTTTTGTTGTTCCCTAATAGTTTCAACAGTCAAATTACCTTAGCTAGGTGGATCCTAGAAGGTCCTTATTGTAAATCCTTTAACAGGGTGGCACATTAGCTTGTTTCTAATATCCTTTAACAAGGATACTCTTGACAAGGTAAAGATCCTAACAGGTCTAGAGGTAAATTCCTTAACCGGGTAGCACCTAAAAATGTTGTTGTAAACTCCTAACATGGTTAACCTCTTCACAAGGTGTACTTTAGAAGAGTACATCATTTAGTGGGTATTAATTCCCACCTTGGTTTTCTCCTAAATTGGGTTTCCATGAGATAAATCTATGTGTCAAATGTTATTTGGATGTACTTATGGTTATGATTTTCATTTTCTGCTATTAAGTTAATCTTGTGAATGTTGTTGTAAAGTTTAAGAGGTTAAAAAGTTGCATAATTGACTGATTACTGATTTACCTCCCTCTCAGTAATCTGATCTTAGTAATAACAAGTTTCTACAATTGAATAAATTAAGGATTTAAATTCATCAATAATGGATGAATTGTATGGAATCCTCACTACATATGAAATGAGGACTAAAATTAAGAAGCTTAAAGTAGAGAAGAAACCTTCAAAGAAGGCAGATAATGAAGATATTGAATCAAGTAGTGAGTTAAATTTAGAGGAAGCTCATTTTGTGAGAAATTTGGAAAAATCATCTAGAAAATACAAAGGTAACATACCATTTGAATATTTTAACTGTTGTAGCATAGGATATTTATTTTCTAAGTGTCCATATGCAAAAAATGATGATAAAGATGGAAAATGAAATCATTACAAGAATAAAGGGATGAATTATCATAAATATAAAAATAAAATTTTCTATAAACACAAGAAAATACTACTCCAAAAGGGACAATGAATCATTTGGAGAGAGTGATGAAAGTGTCATAGATAATGACAGAGAAGAAAACTTGTTCATGACAACAAAAAAAAGGTTGATGTTAAAATTGAAGGAAAATTGGGTCTTGAAGAACTCATTTGTACCCTAAATGTGATCAAGAAGCTTAAGAAAAAGAATCTAAAATAAAAAAAATATAACTAAAAAAGTGTGGATAAGAGGACCATGATACAAATGAAAAAAATATCACAATGCCACAAAGAATAAAAAAGATCACCACCAACTAAAATTTTCAACTAAAAGAGGATATACTAGAAAATAAGAATTCATATGAAGACAAATGAAGAATATTGTGAGAATATAGAATCTAAAATTGTTACCTCAAGGAAGGAATTAGAGAAAATAACTACTCAATTAAATAAAATGTTGAAGTTTGAGAAGAGTAAAAAATATAGGTGACATTATCAATTAAAAAGGTCAACTTTCACTAATAATGGTATTCTCTATGAAAAAAATTAGAAGAAACAAAGACCTAAAGGCTACAAAACCACTAAAGAGGATGAATGCAAGAAATCCTGAAAGTTATATAGATGCAATCAAGGGAATTGTCAAGAATGAAGGAAGTTGGAAGAAAGAAGATGATGTTCCATAGAAAGAAGATGATTTTACCTATAAAGATAAAAAAGGTTTTCAAAAAATATTTCCTTCAAGAAAGTGTCACATGACCAGGCTCCAAAATTCTTTGTTTGGTTATTATTTTTTTTCTAATCATTTTGGTCATAAGGTAAAAGAGTGTAGAGGAAATGTAAAAAGTAATATTGTGTGGAAAAAATAAGATTTCTCATGGATTATTATATAGAAAGTAAAATTTATTTGATTGTAGAGATTATTAAAAAAGGAAGCATGATAAAAAGTCAATATACAGATGAATCGATAACTTCCCTTTTCATGAATTGCACATATAGGAAGGAAGATGCCCCACTAGGTTCAAGAGGAGACTCAAAAACTAAGTGGGACAATGATCCTTCTCTAAAATATGTGATTGTGGAAATATGAATGATAAGATACAATAATGTAAATGATTAACTAGGAAGGTCACTAAAAACATGGTAAAAACATACTCTAACAAATAGACAAAGAGAAAAAATTCATAGAAATAGAAACCAGAAGATAAAACTGACATGTGACAAAAATATAAGATCAAAATGGTAGTGACATGATGAAAATGATGATGTGTCCCTAGGACATGATGGGAATGTCAATGTGTCCCTGATGTTTTCATCAAAATTTTTCACATATTGTACGACTATTCCTAATTTTCCCAGATCTGATCTGATCTGACAGCTCCGTAACCTATTCCCGCACATAGAAAAATTGAGGAAAAAGATTGGATAAAGGGGTTTTCCTTGGTCAAAATAATTTTTAGGAATAAAACTCATAAATGAAATGAGATTTCACGAAGGGAAGTAAATAGGAAGCAAAATGATAGCACCTTACATTAAAACTCATGAATGGATGTAGAAATCACTCATATTCATGAAGATGCTTGAGTTGTGATTGAGATACAAAGAGTTGACCTTGGAATGTAATGTAGAAATAAGGAGTCCCTCACAAATTCATAGATATATGAATGTCACTCCTAGATCTTTAATGTAGATATGCTTCTTAACCACTTGCAAATAAGGAGAGAGAATGTAGATGGAAGGATGGGCCTTCTTGCTTGATTGAGAATTCCTCTACTTGGCCATCACGGGAGAGAAAATTTCATCAAATGGAGAATATTTATTTTTTACTTGAATGGTCTTGAAGAATTGGAGATCTTGATCTTGGGTGCTTGCCTACAAACCTTGAATCCAATTTCTTTTTCTTGCTTGAAAACTTAATAGCTTGAATGAAAAAATACTTGAACTTGATAATGGATGTCAAAATGAGGAGAGATAGTGATTAGACTTATGAAATCAAATTACAATACCTGGTGTGATACCTACAGTATTATTAAATTCAATGTAAAAAACCCACGAAGATGAACAAAAATATTGCAAGCCAAAAAGTGATCCATTCTATTCAAAATTGGAGTTTATACAAATCTGATGGATCCCAAGGGTTACTAGAATCCATTGGAAATGAAATGAAGAGTTCCTTATAATGTTTATTACAAATAAACTATTAAAACTACCAAAAATTATCAAAAAACTATACATAAAAATAGGTCCACTTGGAGAAGGCATAAATTTCTAGTCTTAGCTCTGAATTGCGAATTGTTTACTTAGTTGGAGAGGTCTTAAATAAATATCAAACCAAAATCTAAGGTCACACCAAGGTGAGCCCTCCCTAAGGTGTCCAGACTCTAAAATGCCTTGAAGACCTTCAAAATTGTACTTTATTGAAACATAGAAAATACCAAAAAATTGGATTTCAGTATTTTCCCAATTCCATCCTAGACTATGCTTTGATCATTCCCCCTCTTGAGAGGAAATAGGCCCTATTGCACTAATATGCTGTAACAGATGAGGAAATTGTTCTTCAATTTGTTCTTTAGTTAACTACTTGCTTTGATGAGAATGATGACTAGCTCAAACCACCCGATAGAGAGGAATGTTCTGTTTTCTCAAAGTCTTTAAAATGAATTCAGTAACATGGTCACACTGGACTAAAGTAGTAGTAGATGGGTTTAATTCTGTAGCTTGAATGCATTCAGTAACTTGGGAAATGTCCAACAAAGGAGTAAAATAGGGTTTCAACAATTCCACATTGAAAAATGGATGCAGTCCCAAAAAGGATGGCAAATTAATTTCAAAATAATTCTCACCAACTTGTTTCACAATAGTATATGGGCCATAAAGAAGAAGATGAAGCTTCCTATTTGGTCCATGAAGGTGCTCTTTCTGAAGATGTAACCATACGTTGTCACCAATGTGAAACTGATGAGGAGTTCTATGTTTATCATGCCTTTCCTTATACTTTCGATTACTCTACTCCAAATCTCATGAGCTTGCTGTTGTAGGTGTCTAATGTTATCAATAATTTTTTCTTCTTTATCTACCTCCTTGTAAGCATTCAATAGACTATTATACTACAAAAATGGTAGTGCTACATCCATAGGTGCCAATGGATGATACCCAAGACAAACCTCAAATGGCCTATGCGTTGTAGTACTATGGAGTGCAGAGTTGTAGCTGTGTTGCACATAGGGTGAGATTTCATCCCATGTGCAAGGATTT
Organism: Chamaecyparis obtusa; assembly: GCA_027943335.1. Classification (NCBI taxonomy): domain Eukaryota; kingdom Viridiplantae; phylum Streptophyta; class Pinopsida; order Cupressales; family Cupressaceae; genus Chamaecyparis; species Chamaecyparis obtusa. Next base: position 617,998 of record BSBK01001425.1, on the reverse strand, counting down.
TTTGAATGGTACATCTATAAGATATGAATGATCATTCGATTCACCACTTATGTCTATCCATCTATTTGGGGATGGAAGGGTGTGGACTTTTCCAACTTTGTGTTTATTTTAGCCCATAGTGCAGACCAAAAATTATTGATGAAATTGCTATCCCTATTAGAAATAATATTTTTTGCAAACCAAAATGAACCCAAACATGCTCAAAAAATATCTTGGCAGTATCTTCTACATAAATCATCTTTTTACATGCCACCATTATAACCATTTTAGAAAAACTATCTAACACAACATATACACAATCATAACCCCATCTATTAGTTGGAAGCCCAGACATAAAATACATTGAAATAGACTACCACGACTTATCAAGAATAGGTAATAGTAAATATAGACCCAAATTACAATTTGTTTTCTTTGCAATTGCATAGGTTGCACAAGCTTGTATATATGTAATGGTATACTGCTTCATTTTTGGCCAATAAAAATACTTTTTAAGTCCATAACAATAGTCTTACCAATACCAAAATATCCCACAACATGATTGTAGTGAGATTCCCATATCATTTTCTTCCATTCCTCTGTAGGTACACATATATGACCAACATGGCAAAGCAACCCATCCCACAAGTCAAAATCAAAGACAAACTTTGCTTCTACCAAATTACTATAGATGTTAGCAAGATCAGGGTCAGTACCATATAGTTGTTCCGAAGTGGATGATTTATGACCACATGAATCCAACCATATTGTCAAACTTGCAATTGGAGGCCTACTCAAACAATCTACCACTTTGTTACTGCTTCCTTTTTTAGGATGAATGTTGAGGTGAAATTGTTTTAGATAAGTTGGCCACCTTTGATGTCTACCATTCTGCAGCTTCCCTTGTGTTTGCAAGAATTGAAGTGGTTTATGGTATGTATGTATAATAATTTCCTTCCCCAGTATATAATGTTTCCATTGTTTGTAGGCCCAAACAATAGCATAAAACTCCTTGTCATAGGTGGGGTACCTACGTACTGTATTAGAAAAAGTCTCACTATGATTAGAACATGATGCTCATGTTGCATGAGTACCACACCAAGAGTGTAATCAGATGCATCTATTTCTATCTTGAATGATTGTTGTAGATTTGAGAGGACCAGTATTGGTGCTACAAATAATATTTTATTTAGCTCCTCAAATTCTCATTAGATTGCCTCTATCCATTGAAATTTTCCTTATGCTCCACCCCTTAGTTATTGATTAACAGACCATGATATGTGTGAGAAACCAAACACAAAACAAAACTTTACTGAAACACAGAAAATACCAAAAATTGGATTTCAGTATTTTCCCAATTCCATCCCAGACTATGTTCTATTCAGATAGGGGGTTTTTATACTAACTCCATCATTTTCGGATTCAAATTTGATCCAAGAAGACTACAAAATAAATTCCCCCAATAAAACCCCAACATCGAGCCCCGAGTACAATTTGGACCCCAAAATCTAGGGACAAGTCACCATTGGTGACATATCACATGATAAATGGGCTCAAATTTAAACTAGAGTTTGGGGAGATTGAAAAGGAGAAGGAAACAAGGAATCAACTTTCCATGATCAAGAATAAAAAAATTTTAGATCTCAAAATTACCAAAATAGATCTAATAGGTCCTAATAAAGAATCCAATAATGGGTGCTAAATTTTTATGATGGTACATCCAACCCCCACTTTAGCGAGAGTATGAGACAAAATCATGCTTACAATAAAGTATATCAATGCATAAGAACAATATTATGAAGGTCAATGAGACAAAGAAACATCAAGCCCTCAAGTGACTTAAGTCTTCATCAAATCCCAAACCAAGATAAAAGAGGAACCACTTGGGGGAGAGAGAGAGAGAGAGAGAGAGCGAGAGAGAGACCACTAGCCTAGTAAGGTATTACCTTACTATGGATCACACAAAGGGAAAGCACTACAAAAGATGGCATTGAAAGTCTAGAAAGCTGTGTTATGCTAGTCAACCCTTAAAATAATAGTCCTTAAGGAAAACATTATATCCTTTAAGACATTTGAAAAGGGCGATCATTCTTAAGGGAAGCATTATCTCCATAGGGATCAAAGAAAAAGAATATCAGTTCTTAAGGAAAGCATTGTCTCCATTAAGGGATCTAGAAAAGTGATCAGGCTTAAGGAAATAATTCTCTTTGTTAAGAGATCTAGAAAAGGAGGATCAGTCCTTAAGGAAAAAATTGTATCTATTAAAGGATCTAGTGAAAGGTTGAAAACAAAGAAATAATTTTATCCTTAGCCATCTATAAGAGAGATTGCAATGAATCACTATGTGTGTACAAAATGTGAACAAGGAGTGGAGTGTATGACCCCATGTTAAAGAGATTGAAAATTCCTTAATGAGAGAAATAACTTTAATGGGGCATACATGCACCTACAAGAAACATTTACACTATGAGATGCCCCCAAGATAGGACATAACAAGGGAAATGAACACGTGACAATAGATAACATGAAAGGGATCTACTAATTATAGGGTCAGTATGATCATATTATACAACAGGTATTTCATCAAAATGAAATGTCATCATTGCCCAAAGGTAGAAGAACTACAAGAACAATGGAAGAATTTCATGTAAGAGTTACAAAGAAGAGTCTTTTTGGGCCGACACCATGTGAAGACCAAAAATAATAGGTAGCTACCATTTTTTATCATCCACAATCAAACAACACAAAGACCCATTTATGAATAGTGGCACATGCACGATGTAACATATAACAACACATATAAGAAGTGAGATACAAATAGATGAATGTCACAACAGATCAATTCCTTTATCACCTTACATTAATGGAGTAACAAGGGTCATAAAAAGAAATTTAAAGAAAATATATAAAAAGTAGCACATCATGGGGGAAGCACATTATAATAGGAAGACACATAGAATTCACCACACAAAATGAGCTATTCAAGCATACCACTTGCCTCCTCATATTGGTCTGTAGTGTTTAGGAAAGGTGGAAAAAACCAAGAGGATTAAAATAAAGCATGGTAAATGGAAAAATAGTTACTCCCAAATAAGGACCGTGTTGTGAAGATGGGTCACTTTGTTCATCACTAGAACTAAGAGATAATTGTTTTGAAAAAATATATTGTAAATCATGTTTAACATCAATAAGCTCATACATGTCATCAAAATCACTAGCATGAATATCATTGTTAGTTGCATTAGGAAAATAAAAAAACATCATCATCAAGAGTATATTCTTCATCCAAATTAATTGTAATAAAATCCAAGATACAAATATAATTATCATGTTTGTGTTACAAGTGTGGTTGATGTTTCAAAAAAAGATCAACATGTCAATGCTTGATACACCCACTAGACTTATATAATATACATGAGGAAGTTATTTTGTTGTCATGAATCTTGAGGGGGGTGATGACTATTTTACCAACAATCACCCCCTTAATTTTACCCAAGGGGATTTGAACCTATAACCGAGCTTTGATACCACTTGTTACAAGTGTGGTTTCCATTGCACCAAAAGATCAACTTGTCAATGCCTAATACAACTAATACACTTATATAATCCACAAGAGGATATTAGTACCTTGTCACAAATCCTAAGGGGAGTGCTGACCATTTTGCCAATAATTTGTTCAATTTCATATTTTTTAAATTAAATTTTTTCTTTGGCTCAAGCATAGGCTGGTCAAAGGGATTCAAAGCATCAATGGGTGTTTTAGGTGAAGAGAGATTTTGGGAAGCACATTGATGAGATCTAGCACAAAATTTACAATGACAATCATGAGAACAATGATTACATTTGGTTTTACTAGAAATTTGGTTTGGTTCAAGATTAATCAACATTGGGCCCTTTTCTTCTTTAGGAGGAAGAATAGAAGGAACCACACTAGGTTGAGAGATAGCATCAACAAAACATTTATAGGAGGTGGAACTAAAGCATATATAGGAGGTGAAAATGGAGAAGATATAGGAGGTGGAATTGAAACATATATAGGAGGTGTAGGAAGAAGTAAAATTCTAGGAAAATGAAATAGAACATCCTTAGGATTGCTAATCTCACAAATCTTTTGGATTTTTGAGTTTTGATACGATCGAAAGAGATTATCTCTATCGGGTTGAGATGGTTTAGGCCTAAAAGGCCAAAATAAATCAAGATTAATAGACTCTCAAGACACTGAAGGCTGACAAAGAGTATGATTAACAATCATGATTTCTTTATTATGGGGAAATTTAGAACACTTATGGATAGGAGAGGCTACAAATTTTATGGAGGTAATACAAGGAAAACCAAGTTTGACTTGAAACTGATTGGAAGTTGGGATGTGTTGGCAAGGTTTCTTGAGGTAATTTTTTTTAGGTCTTGTCCTAAGGTTTTCCCTAGGGTTCCTTGTTTATTAACTTAAAATCTTAAAATCATAGTTGTGTTGGTAAGTGTTGTGTTTTTCTATTACTTTTTGTAACTTAAGCAAAAGGGTTGTTCATTGTGAGAAGGGGACTGTAACATTCATAGCCTTAAATGTTCTATCTTATTTAAGTCTGCCCATTTAATATTTCCCTAAGTCCTAGGTCCTTATCCTAAGTCGACCAACCTTTGTTATCTGTTAGGCTAAGGTTTCTTACCTTTTCTAAGTGTAGGCCACATGTCATGTTTTCATGATCTCACGATGATGTCACTCATTGTTTCAAGTTGACCACGAGAACACAAAATGTTGCCACTTCTATTTTCCCGTGGGAATAAGTTTTATGTTCTTTTTATGTTAAATGGTTTTCTTGATTAAATATCATTTTAATAATGACCTTATCTTTGAGAGCATGTCTAATTTGAATGGAGATCCTGTATCCTATCACAATAGTTGCATGATGAATGTGTTCATTTGGTGTTGTTAGGAGATTAAAGATTGAACATAATCAACGGTTGGCATGTTCTCATGATCAAAAGTGATCGATTATTATTCACTACAAGAACATGAGATTGTGCCATGTGTCCTGGATTTGTGATTGATTGTGAAGTGGGACCACAACATGTGACATGTGGTAGAAATTGATTGGTTGGTTTTACAGACAAGGAGTTTTATGATAAAGTTTTTGACTACATTGAAGATTAAAATATTGTGCAACTAAGGTGATAATATTTTAGCACATGGGTAAAATCAATGGAGATGTTTTATTTTCAGCATAAAGTTTCTCAATGGTTAGTATCCTTTGATCTTCTGCACCTATTTTCTTGTAGAGATCAACAACTGTCGCGATCCTGTGAACCAAGATTCTCGATCAATATTCATAGTGGGATCACGTGATGTTGACACACATCATTCCTCACCAAAGAACAAAGGATGGTGGGTCGGATTGCTTCCATGGGTATTTTGTTGTCCTGGTTCTTTTACACTAGATAATTGATGGGCTCGGGTGACATGTTGCAAGTCAAAGGTAGTTGGACCTCTTGTTACCATCTGATAGAACATGGTAGATGAAAATATACGACTATAGTTTGAATTTGCAAAAGTTTTATTTTGTGAGCCGTTTGTTTTCTCATATGAATTTAATGGCAGACATAACCACAGTAAATGAGCTTAAAAGAGCATTGAGATGTTTTTATTTATTCTACTTTCTCCAAGAATTGTAAAGCACTCTGTAGCTGGTGGGTGATCTAATGAAATTTCTCAGTGGGCAAAATTGAGTGAAGAATTGTGCAAAAACTTGTAAGTTGTTCTTGTTCTTGCGAGCTCATTTTGGTGTTTTTGAGGTATTTTCTACAATTTTTCATGGGGATTTCCTTTTTTTTATTAAAGAGAGGCCATTGATGTTGTCTTTTTTCTTATTTCAGGAATAAATCCCTAGTTTCTAAAGTTTTAGTCGCAAGCCCTAGTTTCCAAAATGTCATAGGCTAGAGAACATTCAGAAAAAAAAAAGTTACCTCAAAAGAAACCCTTATATTAATTTCTTAGACCAATTAAATCCCTATATGAATAATAGAGAATCAGGTACTAAGTTAGTCAGGGGAATGAAAATTGATGGGGGGTTGTATGCTATTTTTGGAAATGTAGTAGATGGGTTCTCCCACATACCTTTTAACTTCTTTTCTTATGAAGATTATATCTCCTCTCATGGTCTTTTTGACTCTTTTATAAAGGACTCCTCTCATTTTTTTGATTCATCTAAGACATAAAATTGGAAAGTAGTGACTTGTTGGTTAGCTTTGACGTTGTCTCTCTCCTCACCAAAGCTCCCATCCCTGATGCCATTGAAATATTTAGATTCAAAGTCAATGTTGATATCACCTCCTTTGTAGATTTGTTGTTAAGCTCCACTTTCTTTTCCTTTCAAGGGGTTATCTATGAGAAGGTTGATGGTATGGTTATGGGCTTCCCCCTTTCTTCTACCACAACCAATCTTTATATGGAGCACTTTGAGGAATTGGCCTTACATTATTTCCCTCTCAAGCCAAGGTGGTGGAAACATTATGTTGATGACACCAATGTGTGTTGGCCTCATAGTCTTGATAAATTGAAGGATTTTCATACTCACCTTAAAAAAAATTCCCCATGCATATCCTTTACCAAGGAGCTTGAGTTAGACAATACTTTTCATTTTCTTTATGTTTTACTCCTTAAAAATTCAGATGGCTCCCTTGGTCATCACATGTTCTACAAAGCCACTGACATGGAATTATATCTCCATTCCTATTCTCATCACCACCCCTACCAAAAATATGGTATTCTTAAAACTTTATACTAAGAGCCTATCGTATTTATGATATTAACAACTTAAACCAAGAGTTGTCCCATCTTCATCAAGTTTGTAGGCTTAATGAGTACTCCAACAATAAAATATACAAATACTTTTAGCAAGACAAGTATCATTTCTATTCCATCCCTAATCCCATTTCTTCCCAACATTTTTTGTGCCCAACTAATTCCCTTCCTTTTTTTTAAGGCGTATCTTGCAAAATACCTAAATTATTCTCAAGAAAGGAGTTTGTTGTGCCTTAAAACCTCTATCCACCTTGACTAATCATATTCCTCCTCTCAAGGATTCTAGAGATTCCTTTTTTAAGTTAGGAGTCTACATGGTCATGTGTTCCTCTAGTTCTCCCTACATTGGTGAAATTGGTCAATATTTTTTTGCTAGAATCAAGGAAAAAACTTCGTACATCAAGCATGAGCGTGTGCTTAAATCTTCCTTAGTTGAAAACTCCTCTTCTACCAAACACCACATTTTTTTGGAAAACACTTAGATCTTAGTCAAAGAGGAGAACTTATTTAAGAGCAAGATGAAGGAAGCTACTAAAATTTTAAATCACCCCTCCAATCTAAACTGCGATGAAGGGTGGTCTCTTAGTCTTTCTTGGCATCCTTTTTCATCTTCCCTTAAAAACCTCCATCATCCTCCCCCCAAACCTCTCACCCCCTTTTATATTTTCCCTCCTTTACCCCTTTCATCATCTCCCCTTCCTCTTGGTCCTTTTCCTAATCCCCTCTCCCATGTGGTGTTATTTGTGCCTATCATCTTGCCTCCTCCCTTGTTTCCTTCCTCATTTGGTCTACCCCTCCCTAGTTTTCTTCTCCCTTCCCCCACTCCTTTCTCATCTTCCTTTTCTTCTTTTTCATGTCTCTGGTCTTTCGGTCTCCCCTGTCCTCTTTTTTTCCTTTGTGTGAGTCATCCCACCCTCTCTTAATCACCTTTCCCCCCTTTAGTAATTTTTAGAGACTCCTTTCTCGAAACCTTGTTCTTCCCTTTTGTGCTTATATATATATTATTTGAAATTTAGAGTTTCTAATTTTTTAAATTTTTTTTATGATAAATAAAGTAACATATATCTCTCTCTCTCTCTCTCTCTCTCTCTCTCTCTCTCTCTATATATATATATATATATATATATATATATATATATATATATATATATATATATATATATATATATATATTTGTGTGTGTGTGTGCTCATGTCTTTTTTTTCATAATTTTGGATTTTCTTGTTACAGGATGGTCTTTTAATCTTGTTATTATTTTAATATTATTTTTCTTTCTCTTTTTTGCTTATTTTTTATCTTTTTTTTGGTATTTTTAAAAGTTTTTCACTTGGTTTATTTTTTCATTCTTTGCTTGTTTTAGTTCCCTTTATAGGTTCTTTTCTTTTATTTCTTTTGTTCTTTTTAATTATTTTCTTGTTTTTAGTAAGGTTTTCTTCCTTTCTCATTTTTATGCTCATGCCCTTAATCTTGAATTTTCTTAGTTCTCTTAGGAATATCCTTTTGGTTTTTATTTGAATATATTTTATATTTATATTTTTCTTTTTCTTGGTTTTTATTTCTCTTGATTTTCATGTTTCCTTGTCCCTCCTCTCTCTTAATCCCTTTTTAATGAGTCTTGGTTTTCATTTTGACATCATATGCATCTTTGAATTCTCACATCCTAATGATGGATCATGAAGTATGATTCGAAACATTGATTGTAAAAAATTGATTACACAATCTTATTGAGAAACATTCTTTTGAAACATTGTGTAATGTGTTTTATAAAATTATTATCAAATTAATTACTGATAGACTCAAAGTATGGCTACCTAAACTGATCTCTAGAGAGAAGGGTTGTTTTGTAGTTGGAAGACATATTCTTGATGTGTTGTCATAGAATCTAAAGCCATATATTCTATGGAAACTTCAAAGGATAAGGATATGTTTATTAAGATGGATATGGCCAAGGCTTATGATAGGGTTAAGTGGAACATTCTTCACCAAATTCATGATGCTTTTGGTTTTGGTAGGGAACGAATTAATGGTGCAAAGACACCCAATTATGTACATGCCTCAATGAGGAAATTAGCTACAAATGGTTTTTTTAATGTCATGGTCTCAACATAAGGTCCTATGGACAATTTTGTAATGGTTGAATTCACTTAGGAAGTCATTTTGAGTCAATTAGACAAAGTTGCTAGGAAATTGCAAATGTTGTCACAGGGATGCAAAAATTGTCAATATAGTCCCAATCATATCTTATCATGTAATAAGGTCTATTTTAAATATTTCAACATATTTGGAATGGTTTTGAGTCATATGAAGTATTTTTAGGGTCCATTAGAAAGTTTTGTCAAAAGTGGTCATTGCATCTTTTAGTGCAAAATTGACAAAGTTGTCATTTTGGTTGGTTATCATTTTAAATGGTAGTTGTAGCCATTGGAAGGATTGAATACATTTTAAATACCTTTTATTCATTGACCATAAGATGGATTGGATGTATGTTGGTGATTTGGACTAGTAAAAACTTGAATTTATTCTTACATTTCCATATTTTTCATTGTTATAGGAGATTGTAAGGATCTGTATGGATTATTGGAGTCCTGAAACCTATTGGATTAGATGGTCCTTTGAATTATATTTATATTGATGGTGGCATCATTAAATTTCATTATTATATGAGAAAATTAGAGAAATTTTTCTAAGCTACGTTCATAAACCCTAGGTCTAAGGGTTTGGAGGAAGAAAACATGATTTGCAAGTCATTCCACCATTAGAAAATTTTGAAAATTAAAGAAATGATATATTTATAAATTTAATTTAAGAATAAAATGGTTTCAGGAGAAAATCACATGTTTGGAGAAAATACAATGACGCACTAGCCAAATATTCACTATGTATTGGGCCTAATTGACTGTCTACCTTGATGGTTTTGTAAAATGTGGAGGGAATGATCATTATTGATGATGAAAGTTTTTTATTTAGACTATTTTCAACCTATCCTAGCCATTGGAGTGCAATTTCGAGGTTTGGAATCTTACATTCACTAAGTTTCTTTGGAAAAGAGAGCTAATTGGGCCTATGCGGTACATTACTAGACAATTATAGAGCTAGATGTTTTAAAGAAACCCTATGAACAATTTTGATATGTTTTGTATCTTCCAAAAGGGTATCCAAAAATTTGATGATCTTGTGAGATATAGTTTGGGCCAAAATTTATGACTTTAGAATTGTCAATTAGGATGGCTACTAGAGTCTAGCCTATTTGTGTGGAAATCATAGTAGTTGGAGTCACCAAAGTTCTTGAAGGTTGTTAGGGTTATATACATGGTATGTTTTATTGATATAAGGTATCTCTAATTTCAATTTAAACATTGTGAAACATTGAACCATTATTTGTCTTTGTAGCCTAATAGAAGCATAGTGTCATTGTGAAAGAGAACTTGGGTTTGTAAAGGAGTTTGATAGAAGTTCAAAAATTGATATGGATCCATGTAACATTGTTATCAAGATGTATCTAAGACTGATCCTAGTAGAAGTACCTTACCAAATGTGATTGTCTTGGGATTTGAGGAAATAGTTTCCCTTTTTATTTTGTGGAATATGGTATCAGTTGCCCCATAACCACCTTACCTATGCATCAATTAATTGGGTGACGAGTCTTATTACCACCCTTTATTTTGTTTTTCTCATCACTCATGAGCCTACTGATCTTTTTAGTTCTTCAAGAGGCTTAAGAAAAGATGATCCTCTTTCCCCTTACTTGTTCATCCATATGGTAGAAGGACACATAAGACTCATTATATCTAGGGTAACGTAAGGTTTGATAAAAGGTTGGAATTGGGGCAATGGTCTTTCTCCTTCCCCCCCTTCAATTTGTGGATGGAGGTTACTAATATTAGAAAGTCACTCAATATCTATTTGGTATCTTTTGGTCAACATATTACTGAAGATAAGTCCTTTGTCTACTTCTTCAATACGTCTTTGTCTATATACATACATACATACACACACACACACACACACACCTATGTATGCATGCATGTATGTATGTATGTATCTATACACACACACAAAAAATAAAAAATAAAATAAAATACACATACACATACACACACAGACACAGACACACACACACACACATGCACATGCACATACATACATACACACACACACATCACTATTTTTGTCTTCTCATCATTTTTTTCTATTTCATATCCTATCTTTTTAATTCTAGGATGGTTTTTTATTCTTGTTATTATTCTAATATTATTTTTCCCTCTTTTTAAATTTTTTTTCTTATTTTTCTTTTTGTATTTTATTTGGTCTTTCATCTAGTTTATTTTTTTTTATTCTTTGGTTATTTCAGTTCCCTTTCTAGGTTCTTTTCTTTTAGTTCTTTAGTTATTTTTAATTATTTTCTTATTTTCAGCTAGGTTATCTTCCTTTCTCATTTTTATGCTAGTGCCTTTGGTCTTGCATTTTCTTAGTTCTCTTAGGATTATCCATTTGATTTTTATTTGAATATCTTTTTTATTTTTATTTTTTTAATTTTTTCTCCTATTTTATTTTTCTTGGTTTTTCTTTCTCTTTTTTTTTGTGCTTCCTTGTCACTCCCTCTCTCTTGAGCCCTTTTTAATTAGTCTTGGTTCACAACTTGACATCATATGCATCCTTTAATTCTCACATTATACTAATGGATCATGAAGTATGATGTGAAATGTTGATGGTAAAAAAATGTTTACACAATATTATCTAGAAATATTCTTGCAACATTGTGTAATGTGGTTTATAAAATTATTACCAAATTGATTGATGATAGACTCAAAGTGTGGTTTCCTAAATTTATCTCTAGAGTGTAGGGATGTTTTGTAGTTGGAAGACAAAATCTTGATGGGGTTTTCATATATAGAATCTAAATACATACATTCTATGGAAAATTCAAAGGAGAATGATATGTTTATTAAGTTGGATATGGCCAAGGCTTATGAGAGGGTTAGGTGGAACTTTCTTCTCCAAATTCTTGGCACTTTTGGTTTTGGTAGAGAATAGATTAATTGGGTGATGAGTCGTATTACCAACCCTTAATTTTTATGTTCTCATCAATAGTGAGCCTACTGGTCTTTTTGGTACTTCAAGAGGCTTAAAGAAACATGATCCTCTTTCCCCATTCTTGTTCATCCTTATGGTAGAAGGACTTGGAAGAATCATTATATCAAGGGTAAGGAAGGGTTTGATTAAAGGTTGGAATTGGGGAAATGGACTTTATCCTTCCTCCCACCTTCAATTTATGGATGAAGGCTACTAATATTAGAAAGTCACTTGATATCCATTTGGAAGATTTTGGACAACAAATTAATGAAGATAAGTCCTTTAAATCTACTTTCTCAAAATATCTTTGGCTATTGAAGCCAAGACCCTTAGGTTTCAAGTTGGAATGCTTCCTTTCGTTTATTTTGGGATTCCTTTATTAGATCCTCCTCTAGCTAGGAGATACTATCAAGATATTCTGGATAAGATTTGTAAGAAGGTGAGTTAGTAGACTTAAAGATAACCTTCTACTACTAGGAGAATGATTCTCTTGAAGTTTGTGGTTCAGGTCCTCCCTATTTATATATTTTGTGTAAACTACCCCAATAAGCTTTTATTAAATAATTTGACTCCCTATCTAGATAGTTTCTCTAGATTGGTAATTTTCTCTCTTCAAAGTGGAGTCTAGTAAGATGGGATTATTCTTGTAGGCCACTAAAAAATGGTTGTCTTGGTTCACATCAAGTATGCATGAATGGTTGTGTTTTGGCTGGAAATGTTTTTTAGAGATGGTGCAATATATCAAGAATAGAATTGGGCTAAAATAATCAACTTAAAATACTTGGGGGAGTGGAAAGTAGTGAAATCACTAGGTGTAATATGATAGGTAAAGGTTTTATGTTATGTAATACTCTTAGAAGAGGAACACAAGTTGTTGAGTAGGGAATTTTATGGATTTTTAATAAAGGAGGTAAAGTTCTATTCTGGTATGATTCTTGGGATGAATTCCCTCCTCTTCTTTTTTAGTTTCCATAATCTTGGTATATTATAGATTTATTGAAGCTGGGTGGAACACAATTGATGATTTCAAAGTATTTTAGAGTTTGGGATAAAGGGAAGTGGCCAGATAGAAAGAGAAATATGACTAACCTATTGGATGATTAGTTAAGGCTTGGAATGAGATAGCTAGAATATTAGTAGGATGAATGTGTAATTCCCTAAAGGGGTGAGATTTCCTTACTTGGGGACCTGGCCCGAAAGGAATTTTTTTGGTATCCCTAAGGTACTTAGAGTTAGATAGTTTGACTCATGGTAAGGTGATTGTCCCTTAGTGGAAATAGGTTTGGAATAGATTCTCTTGGTCCAAGTACAATTTATCTCTATGGTTAGTGATTTAGAATAGATGCCAAAGTTGATAAAATCTTTGGACTAGGGGATTTCAAGGACCTTCTAGATGATTTTTATGTAACAAAAGTGAAGAGGGTACTTGTCACCTTTTTTTCTAGTGTGATTATACTAGGGAAATTTGGCATTATTGGTGGGGTACTTGGAAACATGATTGTGTGCATGCCAGTACCTTTATGGAGATTTAAAATAGTCTTGATAGACCTCCAACTAAACCTCTTTTCTCAAGGTAGCATGAGACATTAGACCCTCTTTTATTATCTATCAATTGTGGCTAGAAAGAAATTGTAGGGTTTTCTAGGACAAGGGGATGTTGGCTTAGCAGGTATGGTAGAGAATTATTATTCTATTGCATGAAACTTTATTGGCAAAGTGTGATCTCTCTATTTCAATGGATCTAGGTGATATTCCTATTATTTAGAATTTGAACATGCTGGGGGATGTTAGTAATGAACCTATTTTGAGAAGGAATTTATAGGTAATCTATCAACATGAAAAGAAAGCTCAAAGAATTGGTAAGTGATATCCTCCCCCTGGATTTCTTAAGATTAATACAAATGGTTCCTCTTGTGGAAATCTAGGGCATACAGGAATCAGAGGTATTGACATAGATAGTTTGATCTCATTTTCTACTTATGAGGGTAATTACACAAAAAATATTATGAAATATTTAGTGGTTCTTTGTGCTCTATAATGTTTTTACACTCTTGGATGTTGCAAGGTTATCTATGAGCTAGATTCTCCAATTGTCATGAACATGTTGAATAAATAGACTTAGAGGATGTTGACTGACACCTGGCTATGGTAGGTAGACAAATTATGAGGTTGATGGATTATTTGGAATCACTTTATTTTTACTATATTCCTAGGGAGTGGAATAAAGAAAAAAAAGTTGGCTAAGTGAGCTTTTGTGAAGATGATTGATTGGAATGTTGGGAGTAGAGGTGATTTTCCTTAGGATTGTACTCAAGAACTTGATGTGATTTTTGAGGATGATATGATAGGGTAGTTTTTGGCCTTTTGGGTCACCTTTTGTATGTTTCTTTCTGTAGCTTTATGCTCTTTATGATTCAATAAATTTTTACCTCTTTTCCCAAAATAGAAATGATTTGGAGCAATATGGCCATGGACTTCAACTTAAAGCACAAGGTTATCCTATATTAGACAATTGTCAATTGTACTAGGATACATTCAATCATGAACCAATCATTAACATTTGAGATGGGGCCTACACTATATGTACATTAAGAGTTTTATGGGGTCCATGTTCCTATATTAAAGACATAATTCAATCAAAATTTGGTATTTCTAATATTAACTAATAAGTAAGAAAACATTTAAGAGTATTGTTAGTATTATATTATAAATCATAGCTACATGTAAATGTGAAGTTCAACTGAAGTTCCTATGATGAATATTGGTTAATAGTTGTTACATGAATATTTAACTACCTTTAACTAACAATTGAATACAAAAGTATTAACAAGTTGACATATTAAGGAGAATTATACCTCAAGTGGGCCATACTTTGGTATATGCACTTATTACACAAAGTAATCAACTAACTACCAATTATTTATATTGTTTACTTCATGGGAATGAGTATAAAACTTTCTAGAATTTAATTGATTTCTTGAAAATAGAAAAATACTAAATACTTTATCATTTCATTTATTATTCTTTGCACAAGATATATAAGTAACTAATCCTAACTAGCTTGGGCTCATTTCTATTTTTATCATCCATCTCTATTAAGTATGGATGGATTTATTTAGAATAACACAACTTAGAGGTCGATAAAAATAAGGTCCCATAATAACTCTTCTACTATAGAATAAATAATTAAATCATGGAGGGATATATGAACAAGCATGCAACATAAGAATTATGGATTCAGTAATGTGACTAATTGATCTTACTTAGTCAAGGCTATCTCAACCATAATTCACATTGCTATAAACTTGTACATTCTCTCAACTACATGAATTCATTATCTTGCTAGTGTTTTAGATCCCTCAATTACATGTAGTAAAAATGCTATGTGTATTGATGACTATCTCATTTAATCTTTCCAATTTGATACATAATAAGTTATTCTCTCTTTAAAAATACCTATCCATTAGGATTAATCATACCATTCCACAACATCCTAATCAATACCAATAAAAACATGTAAATATTTCATTAAAATACTAACAACTATGTGCATTACACCATATTAACATAAAATTACTAAAGTATTATATGAAATTATGTCAACTGTGTGTTTAATTGTTGCACCTAGTAAGTCATTCTCTGAGGTTATAAACACACATGTTACTTAAATTTACTTAGAGACTACATAGGAATATTCCCACTTTTGGTGATGTTATCACATTATCACTTTTTCACCTTTAATGGGCGTGTTCTACAAACATCTTCCATCTTGGAAGGTGATCCAATTTTAGAGGACAAGTAGCATCTTTCAAATTTGGATGGTGATTTTCCTTCAATGGACATGTGACACTTTCACTCTTCTCCCTTATGTGGGTGATAAGTTATCACTTTATGCATCATGTCATAAGATTAAAATACTTTTCATAATCTCATGCACTCCTATGTGCTTACATTGGTCTATTTAATCAAGGGGTATTCTTTGTAATATCATTCCATGGGATTCAACAAAGTGGATTTAGTTGATTCCATTAAGTTATTCTATTGCATTCTTGGCAAGAATACAATTTATTCTTTTCATATTGATTTCTCTTTTATTATTGTACTTTCCATTAATAGACCTCTTGATCTTGGGTGGATACCTTCATAGCTAAGTCTTGCATGGTATTAGAGCTTTTTGAGTGCTATTAGATGGTATTTTTGAGAGATTTTTGGTGCATTTTAGGGCTTTTGTTTTTGTGGCTTCCTATTATAGGTCAAAATTATACCTTTTTGCTGAAAATTTGAGGTCACCATTGGCTTAAAAAGGTTTGAAAACCCTAAGATTGATATTTTGTCCAAATTAGACACTAGAGACTAAATCTATGGGCATTTGACATTTGGAAGTGCAACAATAATTCAAACATCATAATTATGGAGATGTTTTTCAAACAACAATATCTCAGTCATTTGGGACAAAATCTTTTTCAAGTGCATTTTTTTTGAAAGTGCATAATTTATTTGTACTTCACATTGGTGCTATTAATTTGTAGTGATTGTGATAAAAAAATATACTTTTAGTATATGAGCTTATTTGGTTTATTTTTTCAATTGTAATGCATAAAACTAATTTTGGTTTTTTGTATACTGATCTAGGCCTCTTATAGCCTAATTGTGGCAATTGTAATCACTAAAATGGAAAATACAAGAAAGTAAAAACTAAATTTTCTTTATTATTTAATTTTTTTTGTAATAAAATATTTTTAAAGTAATTTTTTTGAATAATCACTCATATGTTATTTGAATTCAATTTTTTTTGCCAAGTCTGCAATGTTATATCATACTTCAGACCTTGATATTTTTTAGCTATGAAACACGTCAAATTACAGTGTCTGAGAAGGTTTATATGGACAATAGTGGGAAAACTATGAAATTGGCATGAACACAGATAGGGGAAATTTTTAAATCTTGGGGAAGAAAATGAAAATACTATCTCATTTTCTGAGGTGTGAATAGTTACCAAGGGTTCTCCTTTGTAATATTATTTTAGTTGATTCAATAAAGTGAATTCAATTAGTTCTATTGAGCTATTCTATTGCATTCTTTGTGAGAATACATTTTATTCTTTTCATATTAATTTCTCTCTTTTTATTGTTATTTCCATTAGGCCTCTAGATCTTGAGTGACTACCTTCATAGTTGAATCTACAAAATGTATAAAATTTTAATAGTTCTTGAGAAATAACATGGAAAAGTAGCAACTAAAAGGCAATTCTAGAGCTCTTTATTTTTCATAGGAGTTAACATGATCACATGCTTAATGAATGCACTTACCTTTCATATATCCTTTCCAACCTTAAAAATGGAAGACCAAATGTCTAAAAATAAAGATGAAATGACAAAACCTTTCACCTTCTATATTTATTGTATAATAGAACAAACTTGTCATTTTTTATATTGAGGTGTTTATCTTTTCAACACTTTCATTAGGGGCACTATAAAATTATCATGTTAATGAAATTTTTGCATGGAATATTTTTGTTCTCTATATCATATATTACCTTTTTTACTTCTTGCAACCAATAAATTTACCACAATAGGTTTTCTAAGTTATTCTAACATCTACAAATTTCTTTAGAGACTCCTTGAGATGCCACATACCACCATAAATACTCTCCAAACTTTTTTACAATCTTTGATTTATTCAACACCCTCAATTTGTAATGAATTTGAGTTCTTGAGTCATCTCAAGGTTCTCCTTGGATAATAGGAATTAGTTTGACCCCACTGGTTTACTTTTTATAAAATAGTTTCTATATCATTCATGTAGATACATAGTATATGCAAACTCATATACATGTGTTTCTCATTGGGCATAGTAGTATAAAGTTACATAGAAACTTTGTAACAATATGAATGGTGTTGATCTAGTATTATATTCTTGAACTCAATCATCAAGCATAGTGCACATCAAAATATTCATCATTGACTAAATTAAGTTGATAAAAGAACTCATCTCTTTTGACCCTCTTATTTACATTTTAATTTTTATTTATTATTCTTTCTCCTTGAATTATTTATATGTCTACTTATATTTCTACATTTATTAATTGAATTCCTCTAAATTAACTACAAGACACATTTATTTCCCTAAAGCACCCTATAAAAAGAATAA